>WYDI02041468.1:0-52041 GCA_009867235.2 Psittacus erithacus
ACCTCTCGTGGCACGACTACAACCCTAATGAAGAGTCCCTCCCCAGCATCCCTATAGCCCCCTTTCAGATACTGGAAGGCTGCTATGAGGTCTCCATGAAGCCTTCTCTTCTCCAGGCTGAACAGCCCCAGCTTTCTCAGCCTGTGTTCATACAGGAGGTGCTCCAGGCCCCTGATCATCCTCGTCGCCTCTCTGGACTTGCTCCAATAGCTCCACATCCTTACGTTGAGGACACCAGAACTGCACACAGTACTCCAAGTGAGGTCTCACATGAGCAGAGTAGAGGAGCAGTATCTCCCTTGACCTGCTGGTCATGCTTCTTCTGATGTAGCCCAGGACATGGCTGGTTTTCCTGGTTTCTAGATCAGCAAACTGACTCTAATGAAAATATGACAGGATGGGAAAAAACTGGTGACATTTCAAACCAACTCTTTTAAGTTAAAAGATTCCTCTTAGCATTTCTCCCAGGGAGACATCTCACTGCATATTTATCATGTCATGTCTTTCCTGTCAGACACCTTCTGCTGTGGGCTCAGGCCATGCAAAACACCTTACCATGTTAAACGGAAACCCAGAGCTCTGTGTTTGCCCAAGCACATTCCTTGCTGCCCATAAAGCCTGGAACCAGTGTAGCTCACCAGAATCATACTGCACAGTAAATACTCATTAATGGCACACAGCGCTGATAAAATCCCTTCTTCCCACAAGGCCTGGCTGCTGCACAGTAGCTGCAGGGGAGCTTCAAGCACTTTGGTTAAAGACTCATCCCAGCACTGATTGTACCTGCCCATAGGGGACAGAGCTGCTAATTATTGTTCAAACAACCAGACTCTGCTCTTTTGTGTTCCTGCGCACCGAAACACGATACAAACCCCTTACGGGGTCTGATCCCAAACCAATCTGATTCTGTTGCCTGTGAATCAGGCCCATCAAAAACCACTTCCCAGGAACCTCCGAGAAGACATCTGCGTGAAGGGAAGGTAACCACAGGGAGAGCCTCCCTGCAGGGCTTCAGGGAAGTGAGAACCTGGAGAGAAACCCTCCACGTGCGGATTTCAACCTTGCAGGTGTCTTCCCTCTTGGGGCTGAAACAGTGCCATGGCTTTTCCCTCATGACCTGCCTGATGCACCACAGGTGGGACAAGGAGGGACAAGGGCTGCTCTTGGAGAATGTGACTTTTAGCTGTCTTTTTCTGAGTGATGACCACCCAGAGGAAGAACCTCAATTTCGCCTCCTTATGCCAGTTTCTGCTGAGAAACCAAAGATGCAAGAGAGCCAAGGAGCCTGTGAGGGAGCCTGAGGTGGGAGAATGCTGGGAATCATTGTGCTTGATGGGTGGATCATGTCCAGCCTTCAGCGGAGGAGCTGGCTGAGACTGCAGCACCACGGCCACTGCAGGAGGATGAAGCCCATCCTGTGGTCCCTCAGGAGGATTCACTCGCACTGTGGCTGTCCTCGCCGTGTGGCAGAGGTGGGACCAGCAACATGCAGCACCAGGAACCCATAAACCCCCTTTTCTTCAGCCTTCATTGTGACAGTCCGCAGGCTGGTGGTCCACAACAGAAACCCCAGGGAGGTCAGAAGGCCTCAGGAAACTTGGGGGAAAATGTTCTGCCCGGACCGCACACACTCCATCTTTCCCTTAGATTAATTCAATCTGCCTCAGCTTCCAGCCAAATCAAGATACGGGCTCATCTTGCTAAAAATAGCTCTCAAATAATTTCCTGCATATTGGGACCGAGTCGTTTGGCAACTGCCAGATAATGTGTAACGATAACACAGGGCAGTGGCGGACGCCTGTGGCTGCCCATAAACCATTAGCGGCAAGGTCAACAGCCTCCGACCCTGATTGTGTAACCCCGAGCATTACCATTCCTCGGTTTATTTTCTCTTCCTCTCATGAGAAATTTTAGGAACAGGGAAAGGGCATACAGCACGATCCGCCTGCCATTTCCAGCAATCTTCTTAATCCTAGTCCTTTCCGCAAGACTGCTCTTTTCCCAAGCCTCTCCTCAAGAGAGAGATGGAGGTGTCCCCTGAACTTAGAACGTATCGCCTTAAAGTATCATCTTAAAGTCTTAGTATAATTTCTTTACACTGCTTGCCATTCCCCAGTAACTTATTCCATATGCTTAAGCACTCTTTGAGCATGATACATCTGCTTATTCCCATCTAGCTCCCCAGGATTTTCAGGCTATCCTCTGATTTCTGAACCCCTTGCCAGTGTGATTCATCTGCCCTTCAGGAATTCTGAAGTCCTCTTATGTATATAAAGATCAAAACAAAAGCAGAATCAGAATCTACACCTGTCTGGTCAACTATTTTGTCTCCCACAGTGACTGAAAGGGAAAGAGTACAAAAGAAAACATCACATAGAAAATGATTGCTTTCTATGGCATGTCCTCCTGGGGTCTGGAAATCATCACTTCAAGGGCTGCCCAAAATAGAGGTTGCATCAGGACTAGGAGCTACTCATGGACCTACCTTCCATGAACGTGTCTATTCCCCTCTCAGATCCATCTGTACTCTCGGCTTCCACAGTATCCTGCAGCAATGAGCTATTTGATTACGTGATACGTGCCACAGTTCTGCAGGCCCTTCTCACTAGGTGAGATTAACATCCTTTAAACATTCCTCATGGAGGCTGTCTATCACCTCATTATCCCAGACAACTGCTTCCAAAAGCAATAATGTTTGTCTGTGGTCCAGCAGCCCCCAGTTGGAACAATGTTCCTTACGAGGACAGACTGAGAGCCAGACGCCTTAAAAGCATCACCCAGGGATACTGCATCACATCAGTAGTCAGCCTAGTCCCCTGTTTTGTGCCTGACTCCTGGTGATGCCAGCACTTCCAGAGAAAAACTGTAAGCAGTAAGCAGTTTGAGTATCCTTCTCAGAGGAACAGAGTATTAACCCTGACGAGTCAGAGGCGAGTTAACGCAGTGAAGCAGAACTGTCGATGAAACTGGATATCCTTGTTATTCATAGAAATATTGAAGTATTGCAGGTTTGGGGGGTTGTGTTTGTTTATTTTTAATTCCTCCTAAGCTCCTGATCTCAGAGACACCTTGAAGCAATGAGCTCCCCTTTTTAATTAGGTACCCTGCAAAGAAGTACTCTTCTATTAGCACGTCTTTCATCACCTTTCTCTTTCAATCAGATGTCCTCTTCTCCTTGCATTGTAAGGCAGAACGAATACAAGTTTCTGATCTCCAAACTATGTATTGTCTTCTGCTTACTCATTCCAGCTCTTACAATTTACCCTAGGAGGTCAGCAGCCATTTCTGTTCTGCAGCTTTGCCTTGGGCTGTTTCAACAATAATTTCCAGATTCATTTCCTGAAGACTGCTGCTTTTAGCCCACATTTCCCTACACTGGCTCTCACACAGCTTTAGTCCTGTCGCCATAACACTGCATGTTTGCCACCTGCAGCTTCACTTACCTCCGTGTTCTGCAGCACTTCAAACATGGTCTTACTTAACTATTTGCTCTGTCTTCACTTGAGGATGAGGATGGGAGTTTGTCTCGTTCACAGGCAGCATCGATACTGGTATGAATATTATGCACAGGCCCAGACGGGATCCAGCAATGCAACACAGTATAAATGTACACTCATTGACTTCCACCATGGGCAAATCAGGTTTACCCACCCTCACCTTCCTGAACTGGGGATCTTTATGTATGGGATCACCTGTTCTTCTGATTTATCATTGCAACCTCCAAGGGAGGTTAACTCTGGTTAAATTCCCTGCCCATGGCAGGGGATTGGGACTACATGATCTTAAGGTCCTTTCCAACCCAAACCATCCTATCATTCTATAAATTCAGTCAAATTAATCAAACTGACTTGTACCAACTGAAATGGTATCAAATGCTATCAAGCTGAATCTCTGTTCTTCATTAAGGTCACTAATTAACCACATTAACAGCGTACACCTAATCAGTGATGGATGAGCTTCAGGAAGGTGGTTTGGAGGAAACATTCCTATCTTCAGTTGCTGATCAGCCTATGCAGTCCTACTAGGATTAGAATCATACCTAACCATATGAAACCATCACACTTTGCATGAGCTGGAGACATAACTCGATCCAGGCCAACTGCAGGTCAAGCTCATTCCAGCATTTCTGTGTCCAAATGGCCTCTGGTTTGCCGAGAGGTTCACAGGACCCTGAGGAACTCCACCTGAAATACATGTTTGCAAGAGGATTTCCCTGCTGGAAAACAGCTAAAATATCATTATTAATGAGTGAAATGAGAAGTGAATGTCTCCTCATTTCCTGACCAAGCAGATTTTTCTTGTCCTACAGTTGTTTTGGCTATTCTTGTTTAATTTTGGATTGGGAAGCCCTCTTTGTGCAACACAGCAGCTTTGCAGTAGAAGTGAATGAAGTGCAGAGAAGCTGTTGTTTGTGCTTTTCAAAGTCCACATTTTTCTCATTAATTTAGAGAAGTTGAGTAATAAACTCCCCTAGTAGCTTTAACAGAAAAATCACATCCTGCTTATCTTGGCTATCTAGCAATCTTACAATCACTAAATTACACCTGGCACAAACACAGATGAGCCAAGGAGGAGCCAAGCAGTATATTGGGTTTATTTCAATGGAGAGGGGCATTCCTCATCAAAACCTTATACATTGTGAAAAAGCTACTGTGACAATTAAAGCCAGTAATGAACAACACATTGTCTAATAAAAAAATGGTTCAGGTTTTCATCGTTAGAAATCAACCAATTTTAAAAGAAGAGAAAGTAGAAGGCCCTTTTTTTAACTGAAAAGATAAACTTAAACCCAAACAATTTAACTAGCAACATTTTAGAGTAAATAAATTGATACAACACCTTCCACAGTAAAAATTAACATTTTTTTGGTCATCTGTACTCCCAGCAAAGATGGCATCAACTTTTGCCATTTTCAAGACGAAGTACAGAAGTTCTCCCTTCTGCTTCCCTCTGATTGCTTCTTCGCAAGTACATGGTACGTTTTCACATGTGATTTTCAAGTGCTGTATAACAACTAAGGCTTTCCCCACAACATGGGGTAACAGCGATGAACATTTTAGCCTTCAACATACTGTGATACTGTATTAAGCTACTCTGAGATTTTTAATAGACAATACATATCTCTGAAAAAACCTAACTTAAGACCAGGCTGTTTGCCATGAGATGATGAGTTCTGTACTTGAGTGTCCCTGTCTGGTCTTGGATGTTACACTGCTGCAATGCACTGCTGCATTTTCATTGCACATAATAATGTGTGAATTAACCACTGGATAAAAACACACCCCATTATAGCAGTGAAGACACAGCAAAAACTACGCTCATACCACTTTTAGGGTGTGAAATTAGAAAGGGCCTGAGAAGACCAAGTTTGCAACCCCACCTTCAACAACTTAGGAAAAGTTCAGAAATGACAAAGGTAAGTCCAGACAGACTTTCCTTCAATATTTCAATAAACAAAATTCCCAGCCAAATCCCTGGTCTTAAATAAATGAGGAGAATAAAACTTCCCCTTCAGTGTTTTGGGGACCATTGTTTTTCAATGAACAGTGTGTTTCAGTAAATGGCAAAACTGCTTCAGTAAACTTGGAGGGATTCCTCTCCAGACACACAGCCTAGCCCAGACCTTAAGCCAGGCTTGACACTACTTCTTATACTCTTCCTGCAGGGAAGGAATTAGGAGTTTGACAGTACTAGTGCAGGACCTGAAGATCTGAGGAGCTTGAGGCCATGAAGACCACCTTAAGCAGAAAAGGACTCTGGAAAGGTATTGCTAAACAGTTCTGGGGTATTAGAACACTTCCCATATGAATTCAACAGAGATTACCCACAGGCTTCTCTGCTGAATTCCTTTTTGTTGCTTAAGTTGATGTGAAGTTACCGGGCACTGCTTTCCACCTCCAGCAGCACTGTGAACCTCTCCTTCTACCAAGAGCACTTGGTAAGCTTGCTTTTCAGGAACTTCTATCACTGTTCACATAGCAGTTTGAGAAAGGAGATTGCAAGACACAAGAGCAAAAGAAAAAAGGGGCAAGGCAAGGCAGTGGCTGCAAATGAAACAGCGGCAACAAAGTTATGAAGGCAACGCAGATACATCTTTCTCACAGTCTCTAAAGAGAGGCTACAGATGTTGGGACTGGTCCTCCTTGGGATGCCTAAAATAAATGCCCAGCTTGTGGAACTGTTGGTGCAACCGCCCTAATGCAGAGATTACACGGCAGCCCGTCAATCTGAATGACTGGCAGAGACCCATCAGAGGCAGCAGAAGTCAATTATGTCTCTGCTTACACACAGCCTTTCTGAGCCAAGCTAAATTTTTACAACCCCAAATGTTCTGTTTCAAATTCTAAACTCACACTTTCACATCCCTTCCAGTAGAAAATATGTGAATTAAACACATGTGTAGCAGACAGACAGGCACACACACACTCACTCAGAGCACCTTAGGAGACCCTGACGGTTACCAGGGTGGAGGGTGCGTGGTGGGTTGGGTTTTTCAGGTGTGTTTTGTTTCCTACAATGAGCAAGTAGAAGGACTTGATGTGAGGGGTTGTGTTGTGCAGCACAAAGCCCAGTGGGAAAGGAAGAAGCGCTGCCCTTTAAAAAAGCTAGTGGTCAAATCAATGCAAGGACTCTTCTGATCTCCAAGAGTCAAGCAGAGTTGCAACCATCCCATTGTGGTTCTCCAGGGCCCCATCCTGAACCTTAGCTCACATTTCCCCTTTTCTAGGCACTGCATTTCTACCTATTAACTACTTGTGGTTGGCCCCAGCACAGAAACGTGGGGATCCACCTGGTAACAGCTACCCTCAGAAAAGTTCAGGCTCCAGGCTCTTTTTCCATAAGCAGGCAAACGTTCAAGTACTTATCCAAAAATACAGGTACAATCTGGCAGTACAGCTCACAGGAAACATCCCTCACGTGGGAGTTTCAGCACTTGCCGTTTCTAGAGGTGCCAGAAATACTAGGGGCGGAGGGAGTGCTTTTCTAATAGCATTTGGAATATTTCTCACATCATTATGAATGGAGCTGGGAGAATAATTTATAACGAATCATTTGATTTTAATTAATTTCCTTGTTCAGGTGACTAACACACGCCCGCAACTGCCTTACGTGTACTTACAGTCTCCTCCTTAGCAATTAGAGCCAGGAATAATGGGGGGAGAGGCTTGATCACAGGCAGTTTGGGGGTCCACTTCACCTTTGAAAGTTGAGATTTTTCAGGGGGCACATCCTGCGACTCACGCTGTGCACAGGGATGAGATGATTGTCACACTGTGGCTTGAACTTCAGCACCAGCACGTGTCACTTCAAATATGCATGTGGTTATCCAAAAGCATCTTGCAACTGCCACAAACTTTGCTGTTTTAACTAAGAGACTTGCTGGTAATCACAGAGAACCCCACAGTGGTTCACACACTTAGAAGAGGTTAGCTTCAACTGTATCAAGAGGACATTACATTGCTTTTTAAAGCCTCACAAAAGCAATGAGCTGAAAGGATATTTTGTCACAGATGTGGTTTATTTTGCTGCATGTGTTTATGAAGAAAGCAGTTTCACACCAAGAAACAGGAATCTGAAGACATCCACAGCCAGCTTTTCCTTCACAAAACTTGGAGACAACAGATAGAGTTCAGTGAGTTGAAATACCTGTCCCATTACCTGTGCAATAGAAGGTCAAATCCTTTATGGGTGAGGGGTTTAAGTCCTCTAATTACGAGCTGTTTTCCTTAGAGAAACCACATCAGATCTGTTCATCTGTTGTCATCAGAGTGCTTGGCTCTGCTTTCTGCTTGAAGAGAGCAGACCCAGCCCTGTTGCAGCCTTCTGGATGTTTCACCAGGGTGGTGACAAGCCTTTGTGCTGTTTTCTCAGAAGACGACCATGATACTTAAACCGTATGTCATCACTTGAAGCTCACGAGTTGTAGGACTTCCTCTCTGCGTTAAGTGGAAGATATGTTCTTTAGCAAAGTCTTTTATCTGCCTGAATGCAATTCAGTCAGCCTGAATTTCTTCTAAATGCCTTCCATCTGCTTTCAATTTGACTCTAGCAGGCTTTCAAGGTAGATATATTCTTCTGTTTTGTTAATTATTTCATCCACACATAGCTTGCTGTGCCACATTTACTGTACCTGTTCTTCATTTTGGGTACAAGCTGAGTCCCCGCTTATCTGACTTTCATGATTTTGACTAATGACGACGTTGAACCCATCTTACTGTGTTCAACAGATGCTAATGTGCAGTGCATACCTTGTCTATATGAAGCTAACTCCCAGAAGACAGCATTTCAGCAAGCTACAAAGAACAATTTGGAAGCACCACAGTTTGCCAGAAGGTAATTGTTTCTGAGTCTGCATGCACTGCTAAAAGAGGACTGGAGGGCTTTTCCTAACCTGTGGCAACTCAGGAATTGACAGACTACCACAATAGTGGTGCCCCTAAGTCCAGTGTCTTGTCACAGGCACCATCAGCAGCTTCAGAGCAAAAAGTGAGGGTTTCTATAGTGCTCCATGAAGAGAGGGTATGATATGAATCACAGCTATAATTCTCCAAGTCTACTGATTGCCTTCCTCCAAGCCCAGGTCACAAGTGTGATGCCACAAAAGCCAATGGATGCTTTAGCTTAGCAAAAAGGGGAGATATATTTTTTTCCCCAAAAATCCTTCAAACCCTAACCTGGGAATTTAAAGGGTTTTCATGAAATAAGACACTCTTTTTGTTAAAGCTCCCTGCACGTCTTCCATATGCAACAAATCCACCCCTCTTTTCCATCATGTTAGTCCTACCTATGACAGTTTGCTGTGCTGGGTGTTCAGCTCAATTTCTCACTTTTTCAACCCACTAAAGGAGATCTGCCAGCTGGCATAATGGAAACCACACTAAACCTTTGGAGCTACGCCTATATACATTGGTAAAGTGTGGGGGGGGTAATTTGGGAGGAAAACTGGATGAGACCTTGACATCATAGAGGGTGCACTGTGTGAAAGAGATTCTTGAAACAGATACAGATTTTCCAGGAAAAAAAGAGTGAGAACACTTGATGTGGAGGGAAAAGGTTGAGAGATTTCCTACATAATACAAAGGCTCCTGCGAGGCCAAGGTTCAAGAGAGATGGAGAACAGTTGTAATGGATGACAAGTGATCACTAAAAAAAAACTACTCTTTGCCCATAGGTGTTTATGGGCAACTTCTGTTTATACGCATCTTAGGAAAAGAGCTAGCAAAAAAAGGAGGTGCCCCAAAGACAGCTATAGCTGAAGATCATCACTAAACAACACAGGCATCAGAAATCCAGCCTAGCAATTTGGACTGAAAATAAACCAACAGTCCCAGCCACAATGCATAAACCAGTCTATTTAGTTAGAAAAACATGGCTTATTGCAACCAAAGTCATTTTTATTTCTTTATATACCACAAGATGTAAATTAATCTAGTTAGAGGAACATGGTTTCACTGCATTCTGAGTAACAGCCGCTGCTTTTCTATACTCTAATATGTTTATGTGATGTTTTACCACTTTCTCTGCAGGCCTTACATAGATTTCTCATTGCGTCTAAACCTTTTGGCCGCTCTCTTCTGGAGACCACTTGCATTTCAGAGTGTGTGTTGGGGGTGTCATGAAAAACCCTCAATGCTCTGCAGTGGAAATACAATTTGCAACAACATTTCCTGAAGCAATAGGTTCCAACCCATTGAAACTCTATTTAACATATGCTTGAAAGACTCTAGGAACAACAGAAAGCCATGCATGGATGCCTCTGCGCAAACGCAAGTCAAGTAAAAATAGATCCTTATGACCACCATCCAGCTGCACTCGAGGAAGCCATTTTTAGCTTTTCTGAGTACCTAAGCACTCCTCAATGCTCATAATTTTATACCTCGGAAAGAGCTGCTCTTACCCCATGGAAAGACAATGGAAAATATTAGGTCAAGTTCCCAGCTATTTCCTTGGGGCTTGCAGCCACATACACCAGCAGAGGAACTGCTCCTGAGCACTCAGGCCAGAAGGGATGTCTGCACAGGGAAGATACACACATGAAAACACAGACATACTGCAGTACCATATGCCAAGCAGGTAAACATCCCCACTCACCAACCTCCCACATCTATGGAAGTGTCTGGCGGGTTAGGTTCCACTTGCTGAAGCAATCTCGCAAGTGCTGGAGTGCCACACATACTTTCCACACACAGACCCAAGTGTGTGCTTGGTTTCTGTAAGTTTGTCCCCAGAAGAAGGGGGAGGCTGACTTCCAAATGCTCTCGTTTTGTTGTCATTTGTAAGACAGCAACTCGAGCAAGTTTCCTGAAACCAAAACTGTCTAAGAGAGAGATGTGGCCAACGTCTGCACAGCCAACTCACCACTAACGTTTACCAACGCCTAGCGTCTCTGGTCAGGCAGTTTTGTTACACAAATATTGCCTTTAGAGGTCACAGCTTAGAGAGGTGGAACTTCTGTTTGGTTAGGATGAGTATTAGGGAGCATTTAACCTTTTTTGGGTTTGGAAAGTGCATTAAAAACATGAAGGAATGGACTCATGAAAGGATTTACTATTGGGCTAACTCCAATCCGCTGGAAATCACTGATAAACCTGCCAGCGCTGTTTAATAAACTGTGTTTGGTTTCTAGGTTGTTGATTTTTTTCCCTTTTTTTTAAACCAATACAAGGTACTCCAGTGAGATTTTTTACAGTATTTCTAAACTGAGTACGCAGAAGCAAAGGCAAAGGGAGAGAGCAAAACACTGCCTAGAAAGGGCTTATAGAGAAGACAGAATTGAGCTCTTCACAGAGGTGCCTGGAAAACATGACAAAAGGACACATACAGCACAAGGTTGGTTGTAATTGGGTATCAGGAAACAAATACATTTACAGGGAGAGCGGTCCAGCACTGGCACAGGGATCCAGAGAGGTCCTTGTCAAATCCAAACCTCAACTCGACCAAGCTCTGAGCAACCGGGCCTGACTTTGAAGCTATCCCTGCTTTGAGCAAGAAGTTGGATTAGAGACCTACAGAATGCTCCTCCAATCCAGTCATGACTAGGAGAAAACAAGTCATATTTTATCTATTTACTGTCATTGTAAATGTTCTTTGTACCTTCCGTCTTCAACCCCTCTGAGTGCACCTCATCTTGCTTCTGAGGAAAAGCAAAACAAAACATGTAGTTGCACTTTAAATTATGATTTTTAAACTGTATGTCCAGGATTCAAATTTTCATATGTATTTCAGCACATTCTGCCAGTGAGAGGCTTCATTTGCTCAGAACACTGTTTCAGTATTTTAAAAGTAAATACAGGCACATTTGAATAACTCATAGGATACAGACCCACAGGTTCTAGATACCATGGTCAAACGCAGGTCACGTCACCAGCGCTTGAAGGATTTTCCATCTGCTGCCCATCTAAAGGATTCCAGGAAGTGAGCTGCTGCGCATACACATTCATGCCACAATTTATATCAATCAGCATCCATGCCTGGTGTCTTGTAGTAGGGATAGGAGGAAAAGTGCCTTCATCAAAAGGGTTGTCAAGCACTGAACAGGCTGCCCAGGGAAGTGGTGGAGTCACCATCCCTTGAAGTATTTAAAAGACATATAGGTGTGGTGCCTGTGGACATGGTTTAGTGATGGACTTGGCAGTGCCAGGTTAATGGTTGGACGCGACGGTCTTAAAGGTGTTTTCAAACATAAACAACTCTATGATTCTGTGGTTGATGAAAAGTGGGAGTTTCATAAAAAATTAACACTTCATGGGATTCAAATAAATTGTTTCCATCAGGATTGTCCAATCCATCAAAAAATGGGACTGAATCCAGAATATTTATTGTAAAGGAAAAGAGGAAAGGAGCATTTACCATATGTCCGCAAAGAACTCATCCAACAGGTATTTTTTGCTTCTTAATAAATAAGACTATCTTTTTCTACATGTATAATTATTTTTTAATTTATAATTATTTTTATTTAAGTTTTCTGCTACAAAAATTGTGTTCCTGGCCCAGCCTAACGGAAAGGCAAAGGGGAGAGATACGTGGGGAAAGAAAGGCTTCTTTTCAGAGGTGTCCTTCCAGGTAAGAACTGAAGCTTCTTATACTGCTGCCAATGAGTTGCTTAATCTATGAATAACGAATGACAGAACATGAATGCCTCAAGCTGCCTGGTGAGTTAGTGCCTCTGGACAGCCTGAATTCCCCATAAATATAAAGATTAAGGCAGTTTTTGAAGGAAAGTGCAGTAACATTTACTTGTATGTACCCAAATGAACGAAGAACTGAAGAATCCCTGGGCTCAAACACCGGAATCTCCTGGTTCATCACACGCAGCCCTTCGCAATCGACGTGTAACAATATTTATTCAGATAGGTCCATCAAACTTGACTCCACATAACTCTCCACACCACAAGCCATAAAACACTTCCACATAATCTATAACAACTTAAAATCTTTAATTTGAAAAACCAAAAGCCACAAAAAAAATACAATGCACTACAGGCAAAACGAAGAAACTCTAACTCCCTGCTAGAACAGGTAATTTGTTAGGTGATAATGCCTACTGGTTAGAGAAAGTGGCTTGTACTCCATGCTACTTAGGAAACACACAAAGACAGAAGGAAAAGAATGGCTTGTGTCAGTCTAACTTAGGGAGAAATTCTTCCTGACCCTCAGTCAAATACTGGTTTTACCTTGAGTGCATGAGTGAGACACAACCACAAGGCACCTGAGCATCTATATGATACCAAAGGGAGCAAATTATAGGGTCACTTCTCTTATCTCCAGGGGTTCAAGAGAAAGAGGAGAAAAAAACCCAAGACCAACAAAACACTGAAGGTTAGAAGGGAAGATTAAAAATAACAAATCCTCCCCTTTGCAAGCAGCAAATAGAATCAATGCACATCAGACAAGGGCAGGTATCATGAGCCTACAGTCTTATCCCCAAGAGTAACTGTTAACTGATGCTGATGAAAGTGAGACCCACATGCCCTGGCCTACCCACCTGTTCTAGTAGAGCTAGGGAGCAGTTACCTTCACAATGAGCTGCTTAGCACCCTTACCTGAATTTGTGGTTTCCCAGGTAGTGACTACAATGAGAAATGAATACATAATCACACACCTTTCTGGAAAAAAAAAAGGCAGAAAGGTGTGGGAACCTAAAAGCCTAAGGTGTTTTCCTTGTCTTCAAGTAGGTTCTTGCTCCTTCGCTGGAAGTGGAGAAGAAAAAAGTGGGTGTAATCTCCACTGCTAGGGGCAAAGTCATGTACAGTCAAGGTGGATGTATGTTGAAAGGTTTGGTTTGGATAAGCATTCACGAGTTGGGCTGCTTATCTATATCTTAGCTTATCTAAAGCACTTCGATCAGCAGCACTGAGCCAGGAACCATGCCACAGTGTGATCTTTGGGCTCTTCCCAGGAGGCTCCCAGCACCAGCTCTCACCATCCCAGTCAAGTCAGGGATGCCCAGAGATGAGACACTCTGAGAACAACCCAACACTCCTGCATCCTCATCCCTGTGTTAAGCAAGGATAAGGTTGCTTGTGAGCAGAACAAGAGATAGATGTATTTGGAGAGTGAAGGGGATTTTCATCAAAACCAAGAGAAAATTCTGTTCAAGTTTGGGCAAGAGATTCAGAAATGTTCAGATTTTTATCTAATTGATTTGCATGCCCCTATTTATAAGGAGATTCCAGACGTGGAACTACAGACTGTTTATTATTGCTTGCACAACTGTCATTTTCAGACAAATTCCATCCAAAGTTCCTGGGGGTGAAATCCACCACCCATAGCATTAGCTGCCTAAAACTCAGGCGCCTAGTCTGAACTCTTTGGCCGGGCTCCATTGACAGGTAGTAGAGAGAAGCTGGCACTTCCATGGAGTGATTCATCCCACATATCTCAGGCACCTATCTTCTGCAGAGATGAATCGCCCACCAGAAGTGCCTGTCCCTCCCCAGCGACCATAGAATGATGCTGGATGACTTGCTAAGACTAGCCCCACTGTCTGGAGCCCCAGACAAATGCCCTCATGCTCCCACCAAATGCTGTACTCAGTTTCCCAATAAGTCAAGGGAAGACTGAAGTGGGAAGTGCTTTATCATACAGGCCTTTAGATGTTTAACTCCAAAGGGAAAGCAGAGCACCTAAGCAGGAATAGGAGGCTTAAATCAACTTGTGCATTTGGGCCTAAGTGACTTCCCCCAAGCTTTCACACTAATTTAAAACACTACTTTTCCACTCATGCTTCTGATTTTCCCCTGGCTGTGGTCCCCTTTGAAGATCCCCTCATGAATCCTTTACTGAAAGTGCCTCTAAACTCCTGGATAACCAGGAGAAAAAAAGATACGTATAAAGACAGAAACAGAAATGAGCATGAAGAAAAGTCTCCAGCAGCCCTCGCAAGGCATCCTGCTGCACAGCATTTTGCCAACAAAGCAAACAAAAGCTGTGAGGCCTTTTCTCAGCCGCAGGCTGGAGAAGCGACTGCTCGCATCAACTTCTCTCCACTGTGCTCTGAGTCCCTGAGTCCCACCTACTGACCCCACAGGAGAAAGCCACCCTGCCCATCACGCCGAGCCCCCTGCAGCGTTCCTCCTCATCACATCCTATTTAACTCAGCACAGTAGCCCATAAGAATTGCTGGGTTTATTCTTATGTTTCTTGCTGAGAATGAAACGGTTTTATTGACATGGAAAGACTGTGCCATGTGCATAATTGCTGCATACAACAAGATGGAAACCACAAGCAATAAAACACTCCACGGGTGATGACTCGTGTTTACAGTAAATAGGAACGATGCTGCCAGATGTCAGCAGCACCAAATCATGTGTTGCTTATCCCAGGTCTCCAGAAGAAGGAAATAAAACCCCACCATGGGTATTTTTATTTCTAGAGAGGGGATGACTGCTGGGTTGATTGCATCCCTACAGTTCTGGGTAAGTGGCAGAGACAGGAACTTGGTTTTGTTTCAAGAATTCTTGTATATTATAGTGGGAAAAATGACTTTTAATGGTTTTTTTCAATCCCAAAATTCAGAAATACCCTGTTTCTTTGTCTAGATCTGTGAGTGTGCTGAGCCTGCGCTGAAGCCCAGGGGAGCAATTGAATGCAGAACATTTGTTCCATACGCCACCCCTCCCCCCAGTCACAAAGCAGCTCCCAAAAACCTATAGTTTGAGACTGTGGTGAGACACCAAATGTCACAACTGCAACTTGCCAGGAGAAGGAAGTAGACATCAAAGGCATCACTGCTGTCCCTAGAAGCAGGGCACATCCTCCTTCTAGCAAAGTCTTTCGAATCAAGGCTGCAGTCTTTCCAAACACTCTTGCTATAGCTCAAGAAGAAGCTATGGGCTTAAATCCCAAGTTACGAGGAAGGCTTGATCAGAGCACCCTTAATGGATTATAAAACCAATGAATTTGTGTGGCTCTAGATGCTCATTTAGGACCCACAGGATGGACTTCAGGACTATATCCCCGAAAAGAGTCTAGCCGTTCTCAAGTGTTCCCTTTCGGATGCCTCGGAAGTCCCAGTTTGAAAGAAATGCTGGGAATGAGCCTGAAAATCAGAAAATTCAGGATTTTTCTTTTTAACCCTTTTGGGATTCAACTTGTCCATTACAGCTGAAACAGCCAGTACCACCGGTATGTTTTGCTTCAACTGACTAAGCTTGGGCACCCAATTTTCAGTCTCCCTGCTCTGATCTGCTATCCTTTGTATGTCTGGTATAAAGAACAAATCTCAAACCATACTTGTCAGACTGCAGTGTCACAAACTGCGAAATACAATTGTCTCTGGGTATGTCTAGATGTAATTTGCCAGAAGATGTGGTCTTGCTCTTTATGCTCCAAATTGGCTAGAGATGAGCCAGCTCCAGAACAAACGCCAGCTGTGAGTATATTGCTGTGTGTACCATGCTGAAAGCCACCACACATGGTACACGTGCCTCACGCATGTCTCAAGCTCACACTGGAGTTAATACGCCTATACAATGTCTGGTCAGGATGAATGCAGGCAGAAGAGCCTGCATCTGTTGAGCAAACTGACAAAGTGAGTTTGCCTGCATCTATCTAGACATACTCCAGTGATGCCAAATAGCTGAGTGGAAATGTTAAAACATGACATGCTCTTAGGACCAAAACTTCTTGTCTTAAATGAAGAACATCCAACTAAACCAGTTGGATTTGATCCTTAATGTCAGTATCAGAGAGAGCTGCATTCGGAAATCAGGCAATTAAGGAAAGAAAAAGATAGAGCAAACACACCAGAACCAGCATGTCTGCAGACCATCATTTTTTAACAAGAGTGATAGCCCCCTGACTGCAAAATCTGTGTCTGTCCATCACAGGGTTCAAACTGTCCTCTGAGCCTTCCCTGTCAATTCACATAACTCCTGGTAATGGTCTCTTGGCAGCTTCACTCTGGAAACTAATAACCAGTCAAATTACACACTCTTGGACTTATTTCAGGAACACGAGTACCTGATCTCATTCAATAATGCACGACGCTAACGGTCCTCCTTGCAGATGTGATTATCCTGGTAATGATGTATTGTGGAGACCACAATCTGGCGTATGACCTCACCCTTATCTGCAGCTGCAAAGTACTACTGGATTCACGGTTTAGGCTACAAGTGGCCTCAATTCAAATATGTCCCGTACCCTGAGACTCTCAGTCCTAAATCCCCCATAAGATGGTGAGCTGCTGGCTGAGCCAAATTCTCACCTAGTTTAAGCAAGCAGGAAAAACATGAACTTCCAAATTGCCTTTTGTTTCCTTTTTAATTTATTTTCCTATCCACAGCACTGGAACTAAAACACTCCCACATCCACCAGTCCCAGCAGACTGGCACGGTTCATTAGGAACTGTTGTTCGATTACGAGTAACGTTTACCCTGTCAAATATAACTTTGGTTGAACACACTGAGTGCAACTTTTCTAACTCAAAAATCTCCCCAAAATGTTCATTTCATTGCATCTTCCACCTCCTCAGCAAGAATGTGGTTTTCCTGCTCTTATCGGGAAAGTCATTTAGAAATACTGATATCCCCTGTGCAAGGAAAAGGTCTCGTTGTGAAGCAGCGCAGCATGAGCACCTGTAACTAGCCAAAAGTTGTTTGATGGGTAGGATTCAGTGAACTGGAAGAGTCATGACCCTGATGCTCACACCCAGAGAAGCCCTTCTAAACATCCTTGCTCTGCAGCTTCGTTTTTGGCTCAAGATAAGGCCTGTGTCCATTAGACAACTCCCTGCGCACATGTTCCCACTGCACAAGCCCAGGTAAACACCCCACATCACACGGCTCACATCTTTGACTTGTTCCAGTGCAATAAACTGTTTTTCTGCTACTTGCTACAGACCTAGAAACTTGTTTGTCTTCTGTTGGTTCACAGTGTTCAGAAAAACGTGTCTGAGCTGCTTTCTTCACTCAGATCTGAGGAGCACCTGCCATGCATCAGAAAGCTTCTCGTATCACTGGCAGCCTTTTCCTGTTTGCAAATGGCTCTCTCCATAAACAAACACCCTGGTCTTGGTTTCGTACTGCCAGAAAACATGTTGGTTTTTAACTCCTGTGCACAGTATTTGCCTTGTATTCCACCGACTGTCCTGTCTGACCACAGCTGGGATACAATGGGGCTTTCTCTGCATGTCTGTGGCTTCAGGGTGACGTTTTAGCACACTCATGAGCTCCAAGTTGGTTACAGGGAAACCTCAGTTTCCCTGGATCTCAAATACCTACAGCACTCCGCTACTTTAAAGAGACTTGTGCTCCCTCTAGGTTAGCTAATAACATTGCGCATTCCCTCAATTCGCCCAAACCTTGGCAGAGCTACGTATTTATTGGTCCTAATTCACACAGCTGAAGTTCACAGGGATGGCAGCGCCCGAGTTTACCTCTAGCAAAGGAACATTTCTCCTTCAAAGCCAACTGCTTGTATTTTTCCACCTTCAGAGAAATTCTCCATGCCATAAGCTGCTCACAATCCACCTTTGCAAGCTCTAGGTCCCCTTTAGAAGCCATCCCCATAGCTTCTAATGCCTGCAAAATCTGGACAAGCATCGTAGGCGCAGATGTGACAAGGAAGGTGCAAGTAACCATTCAGTTCCCAAGATAAACGGTGGCTCATCTTTCCATCTCTTCAAAATCAAGATTTGCCAACTCTCTGGAACATATGCTTGGGCCACCCAACCATTACAGGTTTCTCCACTGGAATAATGAGCTGCCATTCTCAATGACCTGTGATAAACAAGGGATTGGACTTGTTGATTAATGGCCCTTCGAGCTGAATGTAGAAACCTTCCCACACACAAAGACTGGTAATCACAGCTCCTCACACCTCCAAACATCCCTGCTCAGCCAAAAGAGTGCCTAACAGCAAAAGACTACTTAATGGCAAAACTTTTCCTTAAGCTCCAGCTCACCTACATCTCATTCATCTGCATCCCCATCACTTCCTCTTAGCACTAGCCAATTAATACATTCCTGAACACCAGTCAGGGACATAGCAAGTGCTTTCTCCTACATTTTTCCCCTTTATCTTGATGTCCTTAACTCCCCATCTTTCTCCGACTCACTACATATTTTATGCCTGCTCATCCATACATAAATGCTCCCTCTTTTCCTTTATTCCTGTCAAGATATATGTGCACAGGCCTGTACAGCCAAACCAGCCCGATTTGGTCTTCCAACCATGCAGCAGGAGCCATTTACTCAAGGGAAACAAACTTCTACAATAACTCAAGAGCTGACTCCTGTAGTGGTTTGATTTCTCCAAGTTACCCAAACACAGTAAGACTTTCATACTTCCTCCTCAATCTGGAACAGCGTGTTTATTGTTCACAATGGGAAAGATAAATTGCCAGGACACACAGGGTTCTTCTGGGGGCTTTTCTGAAGATAAAAACACAAATCCTTACCTAAATTACAATTAAATGGACAACAGCACTCTCTGGCTGGATTTCCAGGGCACAGCATGCACTGAGGATGTGATGCACCCATGGCTCAGGTTCAGGTCCCATGAACAGGCTCAGCCCGCAGGGGCAGCCTGCACAGGACCAGCTCACAAATCAAGATAGCATATTGCGGGTGATCCACTTTCTGCCTTGGGCCTTATCTGATCTGCTTGGAAATCCACTCCTGTCAGGAACAGCATCAGCCAAGAGGAGTGTCCAGCCTGGGCACTGGGGACACTGGTCATGGACATGAGCTTGAGGCTGGATGTATCCCATCCCAGAGAAAAATAATCCCTAATTCTGGGCACAGGAACAGCTGGCTTTGAAAAGAATTCAAAGATGGCCCCTTGGGGAAGATGCCCCTGATTTAACAGTCAGGGTAATGTGTGCACCCTGAAGGCAGACTATCAGCCAAAGGATCCTGTATTCCTGTCCTCTTGCCAGCTTCCCAAGGAGGATCCATCCATCCACAAGAAGTCTGTCTGCACAAGATCCCATCAAACAAGGCAGCGGCCTGTTCTGCCCATCACTCACAGCCGGCGGGGAAGCCTGGAGTCACTGCGAGGCTTGTGTCAATAAGCACCGGCAGAATGTCCTCTCTGTTTCCCTTTAGCACAATAAACTATGCCTCCCCTCTACCCTCATCTCTTTCCTCCGCATCCAGACGCACACTCCACAGGGATGGACCCCTGCTCCCTCTCACCACCCTCCCCCATTTTCCTGTCTCCGCTCCTGAGGAAGTGTCTCTTATATACAAGGGCAGCACGCAAGTAGCTTTGACTAATTCTGCATGGGCAACAGATAACAGTGGTATGAAATTCCAGCAACATCCTGGTGAGGGCCAGCAAAGGCCCCCTGCGACTGCTGAAGTGGAAGGTGTTGTGAGCCCTGCTTACAGACCACAAAGCTAACAAAAGAAGTAGGGATGGGACAACACATTAACCCAGAAATATTGATTTCACAACCAGGGAAACATCTGATAAAAGAAGGGAAATGACAGGGAAAAGGCATAGAGCGCTAATGAGAGGAAATTAGCCTTACTGCTCCTAAAACAGTACAGGGGAGGGAAGAGCTTTCTTAAGTCCTAAACTGGATTAGGTATATAAATGAGCCAACAAGAGTCTATAGAACCACAGCAAAAAAACCAAGGCAGGAACTAAGACTTTTCTTCTGAGCTCTGAAGTTCTCATGTTCTCAAGGACATGGAGGAAGCAGCTGTAAGAAGTGACTGTGGAGCTCTCCTTTGGCCCCTTCTTCCTTGTCCTACATTTAATCCTATTAGGCTCAAAAGCAAGATACAAAGCTCCCTTCCTACTGGGCTTTAAGATAAAGCTTTGTAGATGAAAGGTGGGGGGAAATCCATAGCAGATGAAGCTTGCCAAGGCTGCTGCTTGCCTTGAGCTCAAAGCAAATGGAACTGGGATATTTCTTTTTCTATAGCAAACAAGCAGCTTGTTATAACGTGCAACTAAGAGTGATGGTCAGGGCTTTCCCTGCCCAAGTGACATGGCTGCTATACTTGTCCTACTCTTGGAGTACAAGGCTGCCTCTTACTCTGAGTAGCAACTCCTTGTTCTACAGCATTCTTCTGAAGGGGAAAATGGGATGAGAAGGGGACTTGATCCTTGGTTTTGAGTTTCTTTATACAAACCTGTAGTGAACTGTCTTTTCCCCAACATGTTCAGCATATTTAAAACCCTTTCTTGCCTAAATAAAAGGCAACTTACAGTAGGATGCTAGCCCCTTGGCTTAAGAGTTGTGAACTGAGGGTGCTGGCAGTGGTGAATAGGAGACACCTGCTGCTGTGGCCACATCTCAGTAGGAAGGGAGACTATAGCACCCTTGGCTTCCCTAGGAATCATTCCCTTCCCAACTCTTCTCCAACACACTAGTGAGGAATCGTATGCCTTGCCTCAGCCTGTTTTCTCAGGACTGCTGGATTCACTGTGGCTCAAGGCAACCTCAGCTGGACCATGATTCTCTTACCCCAGCCCCGGGCTTGCCTAACCACCACAGGCTCAGGAGAGGTCACTATGCGGAGGCCCTGTGAGACAGGCTGGCCTGCTTACTGGGTAGCTCAGTGGTCTCATCACACACAGTAAAGCACTTGCTGCTCTTAAGGCATGGCTGGAAGAAGAGTTTAGCTGATGGAGCTACTCTACTGTTACTGGGGCAAGGGGCTTGCTCTCCACCACAAACCTGTGAAGTTGTTTAAATTGTGGCTCTTCTGGAAGCTACAGCCTTCCTAATGACCTCACACAACCCATTCTAAAGTGTCTTTCAATATACCTTTACACATTAAATAGACTTTATACCTTTTATACAATAGGAAGTCTCCTGAATAACACCATAGTCTGTAGCTGACCTCAAGTGACAGACAGCTTGAGATCAGACTGGATCAGTGAAATGAGGCTTGCATCTTCTTTGGTGTGTTCCTTAAAGGATTTTTCAGTGGGTTAGTGAAGTCTGTAACAAAATAAGACTCTAAAGAAAAAAAGATCTTAAGCTCCTTCCAAATTTCAGCTGATTAATGAGCACAGGATGAATTTAGTTCTCTAAAGCCAAGGGAGATGTAATGTAAAACTTGAAATACCAAACATGGAAGCAAATGGTACTGGACAGTGGATATCTAACACTAACAAACTCTAACACTAACAAACTCAAAGGAGCCTTTTGCCAGTAAATAGAAAAGTAACATGAAAAATAGCTCTGGAAACTAGAATATACATAAAGCTTAAAAATGAAACTAGATTTTAGTTGGGCTGTCCAAAACTTGCACTTGCGTTCTGAAGTGTACCCGTATGCCCACTGGATGTTTTATAACCCTCTGCAGTGAGAAATAAAAGGAGATATTTTGATCTGTGACAGTGTCTGGAACTCAACTCTTGACTAACAGCCCTGACCATTTACACTGCACGTTTTTGTGAAATCCATGGATCACAAAGCATTTTAATGTTCCTAACTGACACCACGTGCATCAACATAGAGTAGCACAACTTGCCTCTGATGTAGGCGGTATTACTCCCATCAGACAGGTGAGTAAACAAAGTCACAAAGAATTAAGTGTTAGGGTCCAAAAGGAAGTCTGCGGCTGAGCTGGGAACAGAACTTGTGCCTTGATACAATCCTCTTCCTCAGCCGCAGGGTAATCCTTCCCTGACCTATGCATGCAACAGTAGATCACAACTGGGATATTTTTTCCTATCCAAAACATGAGGATTTCCAACATTTCCTCTTCTCTCTCATCTCCCCACAATGGAAGGCTGAGCCCCTTCCTTCAATAGGCAACTGTCTTGTGGCACATGGTTAAAGCCTGACAAGGTGAAAAGGGAAACAGAGCACAACAGGCCCAAGGTTACATGACCTATTCATGGCAGACAGCAGCTGGATTTCTTCCCTCAGAACAATATTGCTGGCTTGCACAGCGCTCACTGTCCCAGGACAGATGGATTTAGATAGTCCCACACTGCAACAGGAATCTGTTCTCCATAATGGTATAGCTCTGTAATATGCAAGGAAAAAAGACCCAAATGTCTAAATAATCGTAGTGCAGAAGTGCCTTTCAGGCTTTCTGCGACCTTTGGAACAGTAGCATATTGTCACTTCAGCTTATATGTGACACCACCTTTCACTCGCTGTGGCTTCATCTCTGGGAAGTGAAGGAAGCATTTGTGACACCAACGCACACAAGAAATAGAGCTCAAACCCTTTGATTACTGATGAAGTTCTTACTTAATCTCTGTTTTTACTGCAGATTACCCAGAGAACAAGACCCATCCTATTATTTTTGGCAGTTGCTATGCATGGTTATGAGCCACACACTGCATTTCAGATTTTGTTTTTCTCTTCCCCACCACTCCAACCTCCAAAACAACTCAACCCATGGTACAAAAAAACAACACCAAATTCCCTTGATGTTTTGAGCTATGAAAGAAGAGGAAGGATCAGTCCTGCTTACCTGGCTGGAGGACAGCTTTTCAGTTAAAGCTGCTCCATGCTTCTCCGGGGACTATTTGTTTCCTCTGAGCCTTTCCCAAACAAAGGCTCGGCAGCCCTGACAATATCAACAAGGGGATGCTAAGACCAGGTTACCATGGTCAGTATAACAGTTCATTGGAAGGATGGAGGCTTTTAGCTCTCTAGTCAAGCCACGCCTGCATCCAGCTGTACTATACAAGCTGATTCTTGAGCTGAGCCAAGCCATCACTGGCAGATACAGGGTACTGGATTTACAAGGATAAGTGCTCTGATCCATTAGGACAAACCTTTATGTTCTTTGGCAAATCTTGTGAAAAGACTTTCTTTAAAAAAAAAATACTGTAATAAATATGGGTATTAAAAACAAACCCAGTCAACTGCACTTAAGAGCACTTCTCAGCTATGAAGCTCATTCATCCCTCAGATTACCGGGAGATTTAAGAAAGTGAAACAGTTGTTAGCACTTGGTCTGTGGGATTTTGTTGGCTTTTGCAGGCTGATGGCGGTATTTAAGGTAGAGATGCTGTGTGAGACTCCCTGTGGGCCAAGAACAATATATTCCAGCTACTGACATCCCAAATATATCTTATTTGCGGGACAGGATATCTCAAACAGCTTCAAAGAGAGAAGAGGCACGGTACCCTGAAGAGCTTAGTGAATCCTGAAGGCACTGCACTGCAGAGCACTTGGATGGAAGCATGTGATGGAAGGATGAAGATGTGATGCCCTTGCCCACAATCTCCCCACATAGTGGGGATGTAACTACCATCCATCACAACTCAGAGCGTTCCTTGGTAAGCAAACAAAATGCAGAAGAGTTGAAATGACTTGCCCTGGGTCAGCCACCACACCAAGGACAATGATGAACCACTGCTGAAATGGTGAAGTCCCAAGGCAGCAGACCCACAATACCTCCATCTAAGATAGTATTCCATAACAAGTAAGGTTATCCTTGTTTCAGTGTTGGGATCTCTGAAGAAAAAAATAAGGTTCTCTCACCAAATCCAACTTATTTAAAGGATCTCACTTCATTCTGCACTGACCCTTGAATCATCAGAAAACTCATTTTTATATGGTTTGAGAAACACTTTTTATTCTTCTTTCTCTTTCCTCAGCATAGATTGTACTCGCTTTTTTCTGGAGATGTTATCTTAGCTCGTTTTGAGGGCCAGCCTCGTCCCATTCCCCATACATTTATTAAGCTTATTGAAGGAGTCAGTTTCTTGGATGCAGACACATTCTGAGTCATCTCATAGCATAATCCACAGACTTTTTAACTATAACTCATTAAGTTTTTGTATACTCACCACATTTACGGAAGCGTTTCTTTCCAAATTGGAGTATTATTCCTAATGCTTACAGAAATTCTCTGTGATAACAAAATAGCTTCTTATTTTGTTTGGTTTAAGAAGGTACCCTCCTATACAACAGGCTTGCCTAACAGGCTCTTTATAACAACTGCTCTTCCTCAGTGCTTAACAGCTGGCAGTGACCTTTCTTCTTAATGCAGAAACATTAAGCACCAAAATACTTCAGAAAACAAACATCAGCCCCAAACTCATCCTCGTAATGCCCAGAAGCTCTTGAAATACATCTCGGAACATGAAGCCAAGCCAAATACTGGGTTCCCCATCCCAGACATGCTTTTAAAATTGCACAGAACAAAAGCCTTTCATTTATATTTGAGTTTAAAAGTCTAAAAGCAACAATAAATTAGGCAAGTAAACCTGTTGCCCAGGATCAAGTAAGCTCTGAGATTGCCTAACCGGGAACATGACCGGCAGTTAATCTTCTAACGATCAGTAGAAAATAGGCCACTGAAACATCCCCTCTCAGAAGCTTGCTTTAGTTTCTTTTCTCCTGCCATTTCTCCTAGCCAAATCGCTTCTTGAGCCTCATTTTCTCCTGTTGTGAGGTCAGCCCAGCTCTGCTCCTCACACTGAGTTACCTCTGCGGAGGAGGCGCGATCCGAACTCACAGCAGAAGGCTTTGCATGAACCATCTGCTCCCTTGCAAACACCCAGCAGAGCAAGATTCCCAGCTGGGCTCACACACAGGAGGAGGAGAATAAAGAACAAGATAAACAGCTTCTTTTGTAGATCTGTTTCTCTAGTTTCTCTCAGTGTGTGTGTTTCTGTCAGTACATATGCAATTGAGCTGGAGCTGGTAGGAACGGACTTCTGAATTTCATACCATCCAAAGCTGAAACCCAGCAGAGCCTGATGTACCTTAGGGACATGAAATGCACAGTGTTGAAAGAGCTTGCATATCTGAAGCAACCCACCTACCTTGTAAGCTACTTCCTAAATAAATCACGAGCAAACCCTGAGACAAGATTATACTTTTACTCATGTACCTGTGATATCCTCCTAGAAGTAGAATCTATGAGTACAGATGCAGTACTATGTACTGCCTGTGCCATGGAGTGCAGTGACTCTGTAGTCTTACACAGCAACTGTCATGTAGAGATAAACCTATTCTTACACAGAGCTCTTTAAATATTAGGGCAAAAATGATAAGTACTAGTACATGTTGTACCATATGGGAGAACTGAGAGTAGCCCCTAATTGTCCAGGTTGTCTGAAACCCTTTGGAGCTCAGCGTCAGGGAGGTGGGTTCACACAGGTGTAAGTGTAAGGAAAGGTATTTCTAGAGCATATGGAGAAACCAGTTTAGCCCAGGCACATACACACAAGATCTTTCACCAAAGAAATTCCCTTCTGAACCATCTGTGCCTTGTAATTAGCCTCCCTTATTAATTTTGCAATACCATGGCTAAGCGTTGACAGCACTTGGGAAAGATGGGCAGCTTCTTCTGGTCTAAGTGACGCCATTTACACCCCTTGATAACTCCTCTGTACACACAGGATGGGGATAGCCTGTAGCTGAAATGCACAGAAACATCTGCTCAGTGCCACAACCAGCTTTGTTCCCCAAAGGGAAATCACCTTCAAATGTACAGTAAAAAAAGTAGAGGGAAAGCCAGTATTGAGCTAAGGAAGTAGGTTTTCCATGGAAAGACTTGGAGTAACTGTAACTGCATTTTCATGTTCAGATGCTGATCTGAGGTTACATCAGAGGTTAACAGGGTACAAATGAGAACAGACCCAAGAGCAGCAATAATCCCTGACCTACAGAAGGATTTAGATAGTGGAAGCACTGTTCAAGCACATGCAAAAAATATCTGTCATTCACTGTTGGTCTTTCTGTCCCGTTCCTAAGAATGGCTCACTAATCAGATTAGAGGCGTCCCCACTGGGACTGGTTACCAATTACACACCACTAATAATGGGAGAAATTAAGCATTTCCTGAATCAGCTCCAAAAGCAAAATAAGTTCTCCTAAACACAGCTCACAGAATTCAGATTTAGTTTGTATTTTAGATCCTGAATAGGGCTAAAGTCCCCCCGTTCCCTCCCCACAAACATTCTTTTTATGTTTTCTGAGCTTTTATAAGCACAGCAATGTCCTGGTTCAGACTGAGCCCTGCTCTTAGAGCTTGTGCAGTATTACCCAAGGAGGACAATGCATGGTCAGAGGCTTGAATCGCACACTTCCCACTGGAATCCATGAAATTCTCATGGGCATGAAATTCCTCTGTGCCTTTGCCATAGAGTTGCCACTAAAACCTACTAGTTTGACCAAAGAGATCAAGGCTATCACGTATTTATACACAGTATGTTTTCCTCCTCTTCAGGCACACCTGAAACCAAAATCCCAGGACAGCATCCTGGGAGGGTGCAGAGGACATGAATCTGGGAAAGAACCAGTTACCGGCTATACACTTGGTTTCTTATGTACACTATGACAACTTCTGGAGCATTTTTAGGCTTTGGCTGTTTTTTCACCACACTAACAATCATAGAATCATAGAATAGTCTGGGTTGAAAAAGACCTTAATATCATCTAGCTCCAACCCCCCATTTGCAGGGGATGCACTATACTGTCATCTCTCACTGCTAATCACATCTTACTTAGTAGCAGGGATTAAGAAAAAGGCAGGGAGATAATTGCTTCATAAGAAACACATACAAGAAGTATCTCTCTCCTGCCTACATGTGCATATTCACAGTTTATTCAGGTTAACAAACTATTCACCCCCTTTGTCTCCATTAGTGCAATGGTATTACCTATATTTCTCCACATGTAACCCAGAAGCTTAAAAACCCAGACAAAGAGAATTACAGAAGCCACACATCATTCCTGCATATATGAGGCAGAGTTTTACCCAAATCTCCTTCACTCCATGTAATAACCTTCTGCCTTGGATTTTTGTTTGGGTAATCCAATGCTGGGGATTACAGATGGGAGTTTATACCAGGACAGGAGAAGAGACAAAGAAGTACGTGGCATTGCAAGCTCTTTCCCAATGGTGTGAGGTGGACAAAGCAAAGCTAAGGGCACACAACCCATCATGAGAACAAACAAATCCTTTGCCTGAAAAGGACTGCTAGATTACTTGGCTGCCCATTTTGAGGAGAGATAACCTGTCCTGTCCAACATCAAGCAAAGACTGGGTCTCAAAGCAGATCTCCATAACAGCATATAGAAACAGCATCATCATTACATGACAGCAGTTTATGTGCTCCTTGAATGCATCTCTCCATGATGTGTCCTGATGGGACCGGACATCTCAACCAGTCAAGTCCAGGGAAGACCAAATCACAGCTCTGCTATGTTGCCCATTCTCTGCTTCAGGCCTGTATGAGTATGGGGCAGTACCTGAATTAGAGTATCCCTGCAGGAGCTCTAAGCAACAACAGGTCCCTCTCAAGAACCAAGGCAGCCAGAGACTACAGAAAAATGAAAACATTGCTCCCTTTTACACAATTAACCTATAAATTAAATGGGTTTGCCCCCTTTTTCTCTCTAGCCCTGGGCAGCACAGGCTCTGTGTCTGCACAAGCAGGCCATTGTCAGCAGGCACCTTCTGTTCTACACGCAGCACTCTGGTAGCTGCGAGGGATGGTGGTTCCTGCCTCATACAAATGAGGTGGAACCAGCACCTCTCTTCTTTACCGGAAGTCAAGCGTCCATGCAAACCCAGCAGTTTGTCTTTAGCATTAAATGAATCTCAACCACAGCAGTATTATTCAAAACCATCTGAAATTATTCATGTTTTGATATCCTTCTCCTTTTAACTTCCTTTCATGCTTATAAAATGGAATGGGGTAGATTAATTCTTCCATAGCTCATCACTAGACTCCTCCTTACCCACGTGGGATGCCAGAGTGCTGTCTCTCAGCAGAAAGGGGCAATCAAGAAGCACCTCAGGTCACGCTGTTACTCCTCTCTCAGTTCCACTGTGTCTACAACCACAACCTGACGACTTTCCAGTGGTCTGCCTGTTGGCTAACTCCAGCTCCAGTCAAAGGACATGCAAACACATACAGGAGCTCTTAATGTCATTCTCAGGTACCTCCTGGTTTGAGAAGGCTAAGTGACTTGAAAAGTTCAGCCTAGGTACACACATTGGAATGCCAATAGGGTTTAGGTTTCGTTCTGCTTTCCAAGCCTAGATGCCTCTTCCTGAATGACTAAATGGAATAATCCTGTCTCAATTTTGAGACCACTGGCTGGGTGATAGGAGAGCCAGGAGTGCCTTTCAGAAGAGTATTAACCTTTCTTTACCTGATGACTATGAACTTCAAACCAAGACGCTTTGAGAAACCTGCTGTTAATGGCTACTAAGGGACACACCAAGCTCCATCCCACCGTGCCTCCTTAGGAAAAGCCAAACTTACAGCTGGTTTGCATAGCACTGTGTGGGTACAGGGACTCGAGAGCACTGGCGGTGTGCACAGCTCTGCTCTGTTTGCAGGAGAGGGGCTGCATTCAAGGCACTTATCTAGGCAATGACTTTCTGTGATCCCAACACACCATAAGTTTTCTTCTCATGCTACCAACACCAAGTCAAAACAGAGCTATGCTGTATTTCCCCTGTCCTGAGAGAGAAAGAAAATAACCCAGAAGTTAAATTTGATCTCGTCTCTGATGGACTAAAGAATCCTTGCTGTCCCAAGTCCCAGGTTAAAGCCCCCAACCATTACACCATTATTTCTCTGGTGTGCTTGCTTTTCAACTAGCTAGAAAGAAAGGGATTTTTGTCCTGCACAACTCCAAGAAGCCCCTCTGAGCCCCCACTCCACCTTCCTCCTGTGTAGTCAGTGTACTCAAGCCTTGCAGGTCGGTTCCTGAATTTGGCCCTTTATGAATAGATCACTATGCTGGCTGCTCCCAGATGTACACAGCCAGTTGTATGTGGGGGAGAATCATAAGCAAGGGCAGGAATGCTTGGCTGGCAGCCTTTCCCAGCCTCCAAGTGTCTGCTGACTTCTCCATGGGTTTTTTCTCTCCTTTTTTGTCTCTGCCACCTAATTTTTAAACAGGGTTTTGATCTTCTCTGTCAGTTTAAATCAAGAGAGTCACTCCAGACTGACATCAAGTGGGTAAGTGCATGCTTCAGAGCACTCCCATCTAACTCTCTGGACATCTTGCAGCAGATGGGAGTTGGGATAGGTGACCGTACACTTCAACCTGCTGCCTAATCCCCTCTCTGGATCAGCTAGGTCCTGGTTGGTATCTGTTTAATTAGCAGTCAGCTGAGAGAAGACAGGTCAGTGGTGAAGAAAAGAAACAGCTAAGAAGCCCTGCTATTCATATACAATCTTCATGCTCTCACCCACTCTTTCCATACATATTACATCTTGCTTCTGCAATTAAAACACATTACTTAAGGAGAAGATAATATTTCAAGCTGAAGAGTAAATTGGAAAGCTGTGTTTTTCATTTACATGAGTTAAACACGCAAGGGACAGCTGGAATGGCAGTTACAATTAGACTACCCATTAGGATGCATTAGATGACATTAACCCAAGACCTCTCAGGTCCACCACAAAGCTGTCAGGCTGCAAGGCAGCTTTAAAAGTAACTTAGAGCTTTAAAGTGACACTCATGTTCAGTGCAAACACTGAAAGGGATTTTTCTTCCTCTTCATGACATGGCACACGATCAGTGTTGCTGCTTCCAGACTACAGGGGCTTGGCACTTCTTTTATAGCCTTTACAAGGTTGAAATCAAATGCTGCAATAACTCTTTCACTACTGCAAAAGTATGCCAGAAATGCTATGCAAAATGCAGCAGCAAGCACAGCCAGACAAGGGTGTGAACCGTCAGACACCCTTCCCAAATACTGCTTATTCATCTTTCCCATGTGTGGTCGCTGAGATTGGAAATTATCCATCTTCCTGGTAAAAGAAGAAAAAACAACAACCAAGGCATAAAGCCACTGAAGAGCTACAGAAGCACTGCTGCTTTTGCAATACCTACCATGGCTAATCTAGGCTGTGATGTTTCTCCTGGGATCCAACTTCATGAGTCACCAAAGACAGACCATGAAACACCATTCAAATATTAAGAGACTCATAAGAAGCCTGAAATGAACTTAAACTGCAGAGCGCCTGCAGCTCTGAGTACCTCCTGAGACTTCACTCACATAATAACTGAATTATTAACTACAAAAAGAAGGGGTGTGGAAAAATAAAGCCACTAGCTTGTATGTGGCTAGAGACCTACAGGGATTAAGAAGACATTTGAAAATACCAACCTTTTTCCAAGTGCCTCCTTAGTTATGAAAGGAGACTTGCCAATGGGAGAAGAATCATTCACAATCAGATGTACTGCTGAGACGTGTTTGAAGTCCGGAGACCCTACGCAACCTCGCTTGCATCAAACTACCTGATCCTTCCGCAATCACGAGCAAGCTCCTGTTTGTAAAGCTGCAGAAAATCAGTCATAGCTATTCACAAAAATGCTGAGTTGTCCATGTCAAGAAAATTATAGCAAGTCAGGCTATGGGCAGGAGGGGGAGAGGGTTAGAAAAAGAGAGCATTGTTTATGGAACATGAAAAGCTCCAGCGACACAATATATGGAATTTGGAGGGGAACAGGCTCTCCTTTCTTTCTGTACAATTCAAATAATTCCAATGGCAGACTGGATATTCCCTGAAACGAGTTAGAAAAGCACAGGGCTGTCAAAGCAATTTGGAAAGGGAAAGTTGAAGTAAACATGATGACTTTTTTTTTTTTAAGCCTTAAAACTTGGAAGACCTGAATGTTACCCTACATAGTGCGTGCTTTGCACAGAATAGAAAGAGGTATTAGCTGGACATCCAGCCCAACACGAGGAGACTGCGTGGAAGCACCCTTAGATACGGTCTCAGCTTCAGCATGATACTCAACATGCATACCTAGCTCTAACCTTGTTTAGGTGGTCTTAGGTTCTGATTAAGGCAAAAAAGTCCTTATGAACTTTTGCTGCTAACTTGGAGTTGTCACCTCCCATAATGACACTCTCCTGCTCCACCAAGATGCTCTAGAAATAGGAAAGGCAGACAGTTTTTACTGTGCTCATGTTTATGTGTTCATGAAGATGGGGGCTGACCATTAAGAGCAAAATACCCTGAATTCATACTTGCCATAACTCTGTCCTTCTTGCTACTGTTTTGTCTCCTTATTCCGGCTGTAAACAGGAACCAGCTCCTGAATTTGAGGGAGTCTTTGGACCTTTGACTGACTTCTCCAGGAAAAGCCTTTTTCAGCCTTGTGCAAAGCACTTGAAGGACTTCATTCTCCTTTGTTACAGGAAGAAGGTTTCCAGCACTTTGCATGATTCAGTTTTCATTGAGAAAAGGAGAGGTAACAGGAATGAAAAATAGATCATGATCATTTCCACTTCCCTAACTGTCCTTTTTATTTATATATATGCATAAAATTGTGATTTGATTATGATATGGTTTTGAATAATTGCATCTAAACATTTAAGACTAACGAAATTACAAGGCCTCTATTCAGCTGGGTCTAGAGCAATTACAACCAGCAAAACTGCTTGGTTATATACTTTATTTCTCTAAGGGCTTGTGTTCTTAAAAATACCACTTTCATGGAAGAGTTTCTATCACACACAAGAAAAGCTGCACACTTTGCCAATTCAGGGAGATAGTGGATTCAAAGTCTTGCTTGCTTGCCATTTGAAAGATATATGGCCTGGTGAGCAATCTTACCAGCACTGACTCAAGTTATCTACATTAATAGATGACTTGAAACCTAAAGAAGTCAGTCTGGCTTTCTCTTGCACAAGGCTTACTGTCTAACCCACTCCTGACTTGTATGTTTGAAGGGAATGGAGCTTGGTTTTTTGCTTTTCTAACACTGACTAGTACATGTTTTGACTGAGGGGAAGAATGACACCGACAAACTGCATTCATGCAGTCTGAGCTGCCTGCATTACTTCTACATTTAAAGAGCAGGGAGAGTGGGAGTGTAGACTGGAGTACGGAATCTAGGGACTAACCAACTTTTTTTTTTTTACTTTAAATAGAAGATTTCCTTTGATGGTTTTAATTACACTGAGGCAGACATCACAATGCTGTTGTTTTGTGAGGGGTAATTCCACTTTCCAACAGATTCGCTTACTTATTTCCATCAGAACAGAACTTAAACGTAATTCTAGCTTTTAATTACCAGGTTAGCAGCCTCCCTCCTAACTCTTCCACAAATGACTCTGAATGTTAAGGCTTACTATAAATCAATCTGACGTGATTGCGATGTGCTCTGTAGAGCTCCTAACAGCCACGAGGTGTCTCTATGAACTGGCCCAGAAAGGGTGGGAATCCCGATTAACAAACAAGACAAAACTGAAATTCAGTCTCTGCAGAAGCCTATTTGTTTGTCTGCAGTTGTAAAAATTTTCTCTAATAAATGGCTCCTCAAAGAGCAAGCATGATCTTGTGTACCATGACAGCTCTATCCAAACATCTGAGCAGTACTAATACCAGAGAAAATATATTTACAGAGTCAAAGAGTGGTAAAACAAGGGACTACATCTGGAAGTAGTAAAGGAAAACCTTAAATATGTTAGGAAAAAGTTCCAACAGTGGAAGTCACTTAGACAAAGGAATACGTTGCTAGTTGAGAATGCATGAGGCAACGCTAGAAAGAGGTGCTTCAGAGATGAATTTAGAATTTTATCATAACAACACTATTTGGCTGTGTCATCGAGAGCATTAAAACCCGGTCTGATCCTCAGAACTTGAAATCTCATAATCCAAAACCTACATCTGTATTTGTGCAGCACCAAAGCATCCAGAACATGCTTTCTGCACAGAGCATGTGATTGGGACCTAGAATAGTGTTGAAATATACAAAACAGAGCCTATGTCAGGGAGACGTCACTGTCCCAATAGTCACAGTGCCAAGTAATTAGCCAATATGGATTTTCATGGACTGACTCTTTTAAACCTTACTCTGCGCTTATCAGTCAAATAAAACTATGCACAACTGAAACAGAATGGGGAACAGATATAGAAATTGCTTTAAACCAAGCAGCAAAGACAAACAAGCACTGCAAGCAGCAGGCTAAACTTTTGACTCAGAAGCTGAACTAGGCAGCTAATCTCCTTAGTGACAGAAAGAAGACACTTCTTGGGAGGACAGAAGGAGATGAAGGAATAGAAGTCCAAACCATGACCGCCTCTTCAATCTGTCTCTTCAAGTGAAAGGATAAGTTGGTTGTCTGTGGTCAAACGGTAAAGGCAAGAGAGCTGGGTCATCTGAGCTGCAAAGAATGAAGTCCTGGAGCTGCAAAAGATGCAAGATCTGTATTTATAGTACAGCCTTTGTGGCTTTCATGTATGTGACTTTGATTTCTGAAATGAAGCGCAAGCTAAGACAATCTGAGAGACCTCCCTGATGAAATGTTGAGGTGACACTGCCACGTCCTGCTCCCTAGTTTTAGCCAAACCTACCTCAAGAACAATGACTGCTCACAGCATGACATTACTAAATGTGACAGAGATATGAACCACTAAAAATTAGATGAAAATGAATATTGTCTCCTATGAGCAAGAGTAACTTGTAAGCTGTAAAGCACTGTAACCTTCCTGATGTCTGTAAGGAACATATTCTGTCTGTTTAAACATCTCAAACAACCAGCTAGTCAGGCACTCTGGAGTTGTGTTAGAGAGCTCCCATGAACAAAGTACCTGAGGACTTCCTGCTCTATCAACACATTCATCCAAAGCTGCTACAAAACTTCTATCTCTTGTTTCCTACAGTTCAGCAGGGAACAACAATTGCATCTCAAGGAAAAAAAAAAGTTAAGAATTCAGTCTTTTCTATCTCCAATGTGTCGTTATGAGCTAACAGCACAAAAATGCCCATTTGGGTCAGCCACCAGACTTTTGTTTCGCTGATGAGACTCCTGGGTTTTTTCTTACTTCACTTTTGAAACTGGGACATTTCAAAGAACTCTTTTTTTCCTCATATATACAAAATTCATGAGCGCTGTTTCTGTTCAAAAAAAAAAGGCATTTTCCGAAAATAAACTGCTCTGATATCTTGCCCATCTTGCATGCACAGAACTGAAACACAAAGGGCCACATCAGGATTGTCTCTGAGGTTCCAGATATGCTCCTTTTCTTGCCTCCTGATATTACACCTCGCCTGCAAACACAGCCCTTGATAAGCTGAGAGTACTGCATGTAGAGCTCATGGGATCCAGGCGGTCTAGCATGCTTCATGGATCATGTGAGGTAAATCCTACATATGGAGAATGAACAGAGGAAAAAGTGATGGGCTATTGTTCTTTCAAAGCCGCATACACCAAGGCTCTGACTCATCCCACAACATTCTTAGACACTTCAAGTGTAATTTTATCACTCCTAAATCTTGCGTTGTCACAAGAGCCCCTGCCTTGAGCTTGCAGCTCTCCACTGCAGCACACTCCAGTCTCCACAGTCTTGCTGTAGACTGAGTGGAGGCACCGCTGGATGACTAGATGCCAGCATTGTGTAAAGCATAGGTGACAGAGCCCAGAAGGGAACCATGGGGCCTTAGTGGGACTCATCAGCCACAACGCCAACCTCCCCATACTGCTGAGGGCTCCCAAGAGGAGGCTAAAGTTTGAAGCGAACAACTTTTCTTTACAGGATATTAAAAAGTGACAACAGTTAAACTGAATCACTGCTGGCTATTTCTTTACAGCCTATAGCCTAACCTAAGCGTGAGTCAGTGGCATCTCTTCATTTGGATCAGCCTATGCTGATCCAAATACTTGAGGTGATCCAAATACTTGAGGTAACCTATGCTAATGTAAAACACCTCATTGATTTCTATCCTTTGTTTCTTATACTTGAACAATCTTTTCCTCTTCATAGACTCCTTGTAAGGTGCCATAACGTACACTACAAATGCACATGGCAGATGGTGGTCAACATTACCCTCTCCTTAGAAACCAGGGGTCCTGTTCAGCGATGCCTGCCAAACTGGTGGATGAACCTGGTCAATCGTGACGCAGACAACCTCTCATGAAGAGGAGAACTAGACAAACAAGATCAAGGACATACTCTTCCATTGATCCCAAATGTGGTGGGGAATTCAAAGCACTTCGGACAAGAGGAAAGGCACATTTACTGAACTAAAAACAGTATTCTTACTGTTTTGATAAGCATGATGGATGACAAAACGTCCTGGAAGGCATTTACTCTACTTCACATCGCAGTGCAGCTAAAGCCAGCATGGCAAGAGACTATAATCCTGTAAACATATGTTGTGTATTAGATTCTGATCTGGCAGCTTGCCTTATTTTTGTTTTTTTAAGGCTCCAGCGAGTTCCAAATACACTTCCATGTTTGTGTTCCAGCAAACGAGCAAAAGGCAGAATGCTCGAGCGACGGGGACCCTGGAACACACTGGACTATAAATCAGCAGAAAAAAATAAAGCCTCCATTAGTGTTGGCACATCAAGCAGAAGATGACAAAAATATCAGCAAATTCGTTTTTCTATCCCTTTCTCCCGGCTTTTTCTTTTCCCAGTGTCCACTTCCCAGCCACTGAGAACTGTAACACGTTTAGTCTCCACTCTTAACTATCAGCATGGACAGAGGTGACAAGAAAACACCTTTCTAGATTACTTTGTTATCCCCCAACTCCCCACCAAAAAGCACCCCACAAAGCATCCTCTCAATAGCAATTAGTCTGGTTCCCTGTAAATGCAGACGAGGAAATTCTTCTTAAAGGCGTTTTAGACTGCTCAGGACTGAGAGTTCCGGTTCATATAAACAAATACTGTTACAAGAGGCAAAGTTGATACAGATTTATGCAAGGAATGTATAGACTGAATAAGCAATTTGATAATTAATGGAGTTGACAGGCACTTTCTAATAGTACATAAGTATGTGCAGACTGAATGGTTTCATATATATGCTGACCCAAAGACAGTATTAATTTTTAACCCATTTTATACCTCATCACTCAGATGAAGGAAACACATGCATTTTTTTCCTCTTGGGTACTAATCTTGACCTCCCAAAGCCTGATTATTGGGAAATAAATCCTTTGCACTTACTACTATTGCAGACAACAAACCCACAGATGTCTTGTACAGGGTGATTTTTAACTTAAAGATAATCTGAAGAATGAACTTTTGATTACTTTCTCGGCATTGATTACTTCTTTTATGTCCCAAAGCTTAAATGCAGCAGTTTTGCTCTTAACAAAGAACTGAGAGTTTAGTTGCATGAGTTTTGGGAATTTCTGAAGACACCCTCTTGGCTAATATGGAGTCTCCTTTATTACTGGCTTCCAAGCAAGCCAAATCACTGCTCCAATGAGCCCAGCTGCAGAAACTAAAGACACTTAGCAAAGCTTGAGCAAAGCAGATCCCGCCTGGCAGGAGATGATGGTAATTCATTGTGCATGGAAGAAATTGTGACATTCTGAACTGTACGTGAAGAAAGGAGTAGTAGCGCAACTGCTCCTACACAGGAATGAGATACTCAATGTTTTCTCAGTCTGGAGCAGGTTGAAAGATGAAGCCTTGACACGCTTCACAACTTCACCCCTCTTATGATCAGGAAACATGTGTCTAGTGTGTTTGTTTTATGGCTTCATATCTAGACAATATAAACATATTCCAAAGGTTGCGCCCACAGTAACCACCAATGGAAACAAGATTTGGTGGATCTTTCCTTACCCATACTCCCCCTCCTTTATCAAGGAAATCAAAAGCCAGACCAAGCTGCCCACTTTATAGGCCTCTATGTCCTCCACAAAGGCACTGAGAGAATGGAAGGGGCTACACACAAGCACGTTGTCTTCAGGCATATTCAAGCTGTAGGCAATTGCAAAATACCATTACCTCAGTTCTCCAGCAAAACAGAGATGAACAGCTATATGGAGTTAGATCAGGCCCATTAAGGTCATTAGCGCTTCAGGCCCATTATTCTGTCCAGGCAATAGCCAAAAGCAGATGCCTAGGGAAGAATATATTAAATATACCTCCTATTAAAAGCCTTGTAGATGGGGCACGATTCTGCCATGCTGTTGGGAACCCAGCAGCAGGTCAATTTGATAGGACTAATCAAGCACCAAATGACACGCTGCTGTGTGCTAACTGCCCCTTACCCCAACCCCACCCACAGCTGCCTTTAAAGAGAGATGCAATGCCTTCTGCAGGGAGGTACATGCCCAATAAAGTCTTCTAAAGCATGTGAGAATGAAAGTTGCCATCAAAATGTACTGAGCAATTAGGGGTTGAAGGTTGAACTATTATTACTTCATGCCCTCCCATTCCCCTCCCGTCCAGGGTGGAAAGAAGGGGGGAGGATTATTCATTTGTATTCAAGCACTTCATTAATGTTTATACGAGAATCCAAACACGCAAGCAAAACAAGGACGAAACTCTGCGCCAGACGTGTGATGCGATAAATGTCACTGGAGCAAATATTTAGATCTGTTTACAGAGAGGCCTATTAAGTCCTTTTTGAAAAGCTGTGCAGTGTTGTGGCTTGGTCTGTGCCTAGCAGCTCCAGCGTAAACACATGGAAGATGGCTAAGTCTCTCTCTCTCATTTTGTTATGACATCTGGAAACCTAAGGAGATTGGGAGAAGCCAACTGGCTGCCCTACTGCGATGTCTAGCAACAGGGTCTGCCTGTTGAATGATGGCAGGACATGCAAAGTGGAACTGCTGAGTTCTCCAGCCTGTGCCAAAATGACTGGATTTTCAACACGATAATCCCTCAACAAAAGCTGTTGCAACACAAAAGACTTTGGGTCGTTGCTAATGATGTAAGTCTATGCTCTCTGCCATTTTTAAAGATCATCTGGGATTGAGAAAATCAGTTTCATTAGGGACTAAAACAGAGTGCAAAGATGGGTGGAGCTCCTCTATTCAGCAAGGGATGAAGCTGTGTCTCATAAGCCCTTGCCTGAAGAACTGTAGGTTCTGGAGCTTGCAATCAGCCTAGACTTCTGTAGATGTCCCCTTCTCACCACCACCTCATTGGCTGTAGTCCCTCCACATACAAGTATTTCTTTGTCTAAGAGAACTAAATAAGTTGAAAGAGGTAAGAGAAATTTATAGATGGATAAGGACTGTAGTGGTAGGACAAGGGGTAATGGGTTCAAACTTAAACAAGAGAGATTTAGGTTAGATATAAAGAAGTTCTTTACTGTGAGGGTGGTAAGGCACTGGAATGGGTTGCCCATGGAAGTTGTGAATGCTCCATCCCTGGCAGCGTTCAAGGCCAGGTTGGACAGAGCCTTGAGTGACATGGTTTAGTGTGAGGTGTCCCTGCCCATGGCAGGGGGGTTGGAATTAGGTGATATTAAAGTCCTTTCCAACCCTTACTATTCCATGATTCTCTATTTGGGCTATTTCAGCTTCTGGAATCATTCCCCAGTTTTCTAATACGTTATGTAAGGCCTACAGACACAAAATTGTCCTATATGCATATATTAAAGATCGGGATTCCTTATCCAGATGCCCAGCTTCCTTTCAGTTAAGCAGGACTGATGCTCAGACCACACAGATGTAAGAGGCACTGGGACAGATTGGTCAACGATATTGCGGCTGCCTCATCCCTGGTAGTGTTCAAGGCCAGTCTGGCTGGGACTCTGAGCAACCTGGTCCAGTGGAAGGTGTTCCTGACCATGGCAGGCAGTTCGAACTGGAAGATCTTAAGGTACTTTCCAACCCGAACCATTCAATGACTCTGATTTTATGTACAGGACTCTGTATATTGAACTTCAGCAGTGCTGGCTGGAGCAGGAAAGGGAAACCTGACTCAAACCACTTTCAACTTCAAACTCCCCACTGGCTCGGTGAGTTTAGTTCACTTTTTTAATGGCATCAAGAATTCAACATGAAACTACAAGTAATTCCACCCAGTCTGCTTTTTAAGCCTATTGAAATCACAAATAAATTAGAAGATTACTGACTGTTTTTCTTCCTAATTCTTTTAATGAATTATTTGGCTACACAAAACTCCTTTCTACTTAAACCAGTGGGAATGATACTTCGCCCAGCTTCAAGGACCACAGAGATATAATTTTGGGTTCAAGGACAGCATACTCGTTTAATTAATTTTAACAGGAACTACGTTGAGCTTTAGCCAAGAGAATGGAAGAATGGGTGCCAAGTCTTTTGGGATTCTCCCATTTGTATCTTCAAAGATCTAAGTGATCTCAGCAAAACACACCCTTTCCTCCCCTGACTGATAGGGATGATGGATTGCTGAACATGACAGCAGCTGAGCTTGTTATTCTCTTAAAAATGTAAGAAAGCTCTGATGCTTTGGCATGATGGAAGAATGGGAAAATGCATGCGACCACCCAATCAAACATTGGTCGTCCCTACTATATAACAGGGATCAATCTTTTCAGACTTCAGCTTCCAAAAGGAAAATTTTTATGGCTGACTGCATATTTAAATAGTCTCTCTGACTAATTCTTGCATGTGATAGCTTAGTGGCTTGGTCTCGAACTGTGGTCCATATTATGATGCGATGCTCAGTTGTGCTTCCTGCTCTTGGTGTGTTTTACTACCCTTGATATAGCAGACCCATTAGAAGTGCCAGGCCTTGAAGCCTTGTCGGTAGCATGCCGAACATCCACAGGGGAGAGAGAGGAATCTGTTCCCCTATTTTTGTTTAGCTACCTCCCGCTCCTCTGCTTTAGAGCTAACCCTTGGGGTTATTTATGTTGCATGACCTTGAGATAAATGGCATTTGGCAGGCTGCCGGATGACTTTGTTTCTAATCAAAGGTTCTCAGTTTCTCCCAACAGCGCCTTTTTGGGGGTGTTTCTTCTCATCCCATTGCCTACCATGGAATTGTTCGGTGCTAGATCAGGGTTGGTGAACTTTCGTTTGACTTTCTTGTTAGATGCAAGTACCAAGTGGTCTGTGTGGTTTTCTTCTGTGGTTTGGGGTGTGTGTGTGTGTGTTTTCTCTTTGTCCCAGAGTGTGAGCACTGCTGGTATTAGAGCTACAATTGTTCTATATAAAGCAAAGATCCCTTGAATGATCTGCCAAAGCCCTTATCTCTGAACAATCTTTGTCTGTACTTGCTTTGCCGTTAACCAGTTTTGACTCTGTAATGGCTGGAGTTGCTTTGCCTTAACTGATATATATCAAAGAAAACTGCTAAAATTAACTGCTCATGAACTGTGTCCAGGATGTCAGACTAACTCATATAGAATCCTTCAGTGAATAAACTGATTTACGATGTGTTATGACATTGTTACTTGATGTGTTGCACAACAACTCCATTTTAAAAAATGAAGAGTGCTCCATTAATAAGAGATAAATCTTTCCAGTATAATTCAAATGAATCTGCAACAGCTTCAGAGAAAGCATGATAAGGGATCTTGTGTGGGTTTTGGTAATTGTGTTTTGCATTCCTAGGGATATCTTCCTCTGGGATCTCTTTGTCAGTAATGACAAAATTCATCCAAATACGCCAAAATACGACACCTTTTGGGAGATTACAGCCCTTTGTACTTCCCAAGACACAAAAGAGTACTACTATGAGTGATTCTCAGCAACTAATACTTTCAGGTTTGAGAATGTACACCAAGCACACCAGCTACACTTTCTTTCAACTTTAGAGCCATAATTTGCTGAAGTCTCCACACAGTATGTTCCTTACAAGCTTATCCAGACATAGTTAACACACAGCAAGTGCTCAAAGCAGTCAAGTTTCTTTCTCAGAAAAAACACACCTTCATACATTAAGATATAAATAGAATATTTCTGTTAAAGCAAGCACTATTCCATTACTGGAACATGAACCAGTGTAAATGCGGACCTTAAATTATGAAGTTTCTAGAGCGTGTTTCAGATGACTACATGTTAAAGGTTCAGGTCTCTCTGGATACCCAGCTACAACAAAAATGCCTTTGAAAGTGAGCTTGAATTATATAGCGTACAGTATGTCTCACTTCACAGCCAAGCCACTTGAGTTAATAAAGAAAACTCTCCTTGGCCTCACACAATTAGCTGGGTAAAAAGGTAGTCAGTGCAAGTCTGCATACAGTGGACAAGCCAATCCATAAAGTCTAACAGTGTTCCATGCGTATGAATGTCTGCTGCCTTGACCCACTGAACTTCATCTCACCACCAAGACACCTGGATTATTTCAGGATGGTATAACCTAGTATTCTGCAAATGGAAAGGAGAAAGGCTGAGGGAACTGAACCTCAGTTTGCTTGTTAACTGTCTACCAATAGAGCATCCCAGTTGTTTGAAGATCAAGCCATATTAGAATTGTTTCAGCAATAACTTGCTTAGAAACTTGACTTTCTTTGAGCCTATGTCTCAGTGAGTTATCTTCTTCAGCAAGGAAATAATGAGGTTTTCCCATATTAATCAGGAAAGAGTCATCATGAAAAAGAAGGGCTTTCTGTATAACTAACTCTTATAAAACCAATTATTTGGAGACTGTTTAACATTCTTGTGCCTGTGACATCCTAAAACTAAAGAATTAGCTTAGCTTGAAAGGAAACTACAAGTTAGCATCCTTAGCTCCCAGTATGTCAGGACAATCTCTTCACATGGTGTAAGGCTTAACTCTTCTGTATTTAACAGTGCTATGATGATATGATGATTTTTCCAGAGCTTTAGAAACAATGAGACACTCTGGGCCATGTCCCATCACAGTTCACTGCTGGAATAACATTAATCTCTATGATCGTTTCTGAAATTATAAATCAATCCCATGCCAGAAATACAAAGACCTTCACAAAGTTGGGCATGTTTCTCAAATCACTCTCCCCCTCTGCTGTGAGCATTTTGTCTCACATTAAAATAAATATTCCCCATCACTATTAGGCTGTCACCTGTAATAGGAAAAGGCTGCAAGAAATCAAAGGAAAGCAAAATTTGTGCAGTGGCAGAAAGTGTACAGAGAATAACCAGCCTTCATTGTGATTGCTAACAAAAGTGAGGGAGCCTAATGGAGACCTCAGATTTAATACTGTCTCTAAAATATTGAGGGGATACTTTCAGGACATAGAATCGCCTACTTTATAGAAATATTTTCCCTGTCTTCCTCATAAAATGACTTTTATTAAAATGGAAAGAGGTTTCAAAATAACTTAAAGATTTTTGTCCTTTTTCTCATTCCTTGGCTCACGAAGGGAGCCTGATGAGTATCGCTTTGCTCTGTGAAGGCAGCTTCTTGTCTGTTTCATGTACTGGGGATATCTCCCAACAGCTGCCCCAATACGAGAGTTAAAAGAAGCAAGTTTGCTGCAATTTGAGGAAAACATAAAGCATTAAGTGTTATTCCCTTAGATAAAGCATTAAGTGCTATTCCCTTAGTTGTGTTGTTACAGCCGACATGTTGGCTATGAATGAATTGCTTGCTTTTCTCCATGCCCATCTCAAAGAACACTGTGATTTTGCAGGGATACCCAAGAATGAAGAACCTCTGCACTGAAATTCATTTGAAAGGTTTTGTAACTTTCACATTAACTGAGCCTAGGAAAAGAAGAAATCAAAACACTTTCTTTTTTACAGTCTTTTCTCTATTTGCCAATAGGAGTTTCTGGGAATGGTTCAGTGTTATCCCTGGCTTCAAGGAACAGTCTGGAATGAGTGCAACACACAGGTTTTGATTCATACCGATGGTCTTTCACTTCAAACATCACTACCCACTGGCATGGGCTGCAATCCCATGCCATGGGATTTTGAGGAAGTCAGTAACAGAATTCCCTTTTGACATCTGCAAGACTTCAACCCTCAGTATTGTTGCAGTGCCTGGACGAGGTGATCAGCAGTGGTCCACTGATAATAAATCTAATTACAGTATCTCAGGGATGATGACTTCTTCAGGCATAACTGACCTATGGGAGTCTATGTACGATGAGAAATGGGGTGTCTAAGCCTATGTTAAATGACCCTCAGAATGGAAAACCTAGGGCCTTTGATCTCATTCAAACTAAAAATACTTTTGCTAATAAGCCTCTTCAAGTCATACAACATCCATCCCAAAATGCTGAACACATGGTTTTAATTTACAGTTTTTAGCAACTTTCATTTATATTGTGCTAGAAGACCTGAAATGACTTGCAGCAGCAGCTCTAAAAATTGGAAACCCAAATGGTAAGGACTGCTGTTGGAATAACTAGTGATAAAAGCAGTAGTCATCTGTGCTAATTCCTGCTTAAGCTTCTGACACAGGTATTAACCATGTCACTTCAAATTCTCTGTGCATTTAAATGACTAGATACAATAAACAGTAACACAAGGCAGCTATGCTGGTCTCTAGAACACCAGAAAAAGCAAACCCATGGAGATGAATAAGACACCATCATTAAAGCTCTGGGCCCTTCACTACAAGAGAGACATTGAGGTGCTGGAGCGGGGCCAAAGAAGGGCAATGGAGCTGGCGCAGGGCCTATAGCATAGTGTGATGGGGAACGGCTGAGGGACCTGGAGGGTTCAGTCTGGAGAAGAGAAGGCTCAGGGGGGACCTGATCGCTCCCTACAACTGCCTGAGAGGAGGATGGAGCCAGGAGGGTCTCTGCTCCCAAGGAACAAGGGACGGGACAAGAGAAAGTAGCCTCAAGCTGCACCCAAGGAGGTTTAGATGGACCTAAGGAACAATTCCTTCCCCGGAGGGTGCTCAGGCATTGGAACATGCTGCCCAGGGCAGTGCTGCAGTCACCGTCCCTGCAAGTGTTCACACTGTGTAGACAAGGCCCTCAGTGCCATGGGTTAGTGGTGGCCTTGGCAGTGCTGGGGAATGGTTGGACTGGATGGCCTTAAGATCATCTTGAGGTCTTTTCCAACCTGGTTGATTCTATGATTCAATTACTACTAGCTGTTGTGATAGACAGAACCAGCCGCTTTTAGTTTCATGTCTGTTCCCACTCTGCAGAGAGTACAGCCCTGCTCCAATTACAGTCCAAGAACCAAGATATTAAGTACACACACTGATACCTGCAGTTTCAAGCTCTGCAGGCATCAGCTGAATTTCTGGTGTCTCAAATCAGCTGAAAATCATAATGCTTTATGGGTTACAGAAAGAGCATGAGGCTCACAAATTGCCGCAATGCTCAGAAAAATGGTTTTTACTGCAACCTATAAATCATTCGAGAGATTCGGAAAGATATTGAAGTTTTATGATCAACCCACAGTGCTTTCTGCTGATTTAAGTCTAGTAGCATCTAGGATCTGAATTGCTTGTGAGCTTGAAAGAAGGATTTGGGAAAGCGCGTGGACACCAGGCAGATATGTTTCCCTGCAAAACAGGGCTCTTCAAATGCTGACTCTGTGAAGTTAAAACAATGAAGCTCCCCAAACACTGGTTGTTGCTGAAAATCTCCATTTCTGTGCTATCCTAAACTCTGGAGAAGTCATTTTCCAGTCCCTCACCCAAGCATCAGGGAACCCCTCTAATACAACCAGAAGATGAAGGGAATCGCAATGATTTCACATGGCTCAAGCAGTAATTCTGTGATTTCTTCTGCCTTTTACCTGTCTCATCAACTCCTAATGACAGTGAAGAGACTAATAAGGGTTTACAGTGTCAAGCGCAGCACAGGAGAAACCTGTTATTTTACAGTATATCCCTCTGAAGTTCCCAAATACGCTTTGCCAGGAGCCCTGCCACAGATCTCTATCTCCACAGGAATGCAAGGTGAATGAGTGCCCTGGCTTAAGATCATTTCTGGCCTTTTCAATACAGGAACCTCTGACTAGCCTGAATGATGTGGGCTGGCTTTATAATGTGGATTGCTACTCACTAGGGAACTGAGGGGAGGCTGTTAAAGACTTTCTGAGGACTGTAGGCTGCACTATACTTGAAGTTGAGGTTTTTAAGGTCAATGGTTCGTTCTGTTTATAAGCAAAGCACTCTGGGCCTGGGGCAGGATCCTGACTGCTGTTGCAACAGCATCAGAAACTGACAGCGGACAACAAACAGAGAGAAATTCATCACTGTGGAAATACCATATACTGGAGAGGAGAGCATTTTGCACTTACTGGGTGAGCAGCTCAGAGGTGGCAAAATGCTCCAGGGGATATCCCACAGTGATCTGAAAGCAGCATTACTGCCTAAGTATGGGGATGAATTGATGGACTTGGATCATCCGTCCCTCTTCTGATCCCCCTCCCCAAAGCATTACTCAAGAGCTGCATCTCTGCAGGGAGCAAAGCAGATTCCTGGATGCTCCCCACGCCTCTCACGCTGCAGTGGTACCAGGGCTCCCTACTGCTGGGACCAGGCATTGTGGAGCCAAAGAGATGACACTCTGACCTCACCCCCCACCACACACACAGAAATAATGGCATAATCCTGCCGTTTTACTTCTACACAGATAACATTCAGCTGCCTCAAATACAGCAGAGGCTCACACTGTTTTCTGGGCTTCTTTTCCTTTCAAAGTCCACCTTATAAAGATGCAATTCCTCCCTAAATTTTGCAAACAGATCAACCAGTAGAATCCACTTCAGGTCTGCTCATGGAAGGCAGGTACACGTGCCCTGGGCTTAGATCTAACCACGGGAGGTGTGAAGGATCAGAGAGAAAGGAAGGACTCACATCTAGCCTGTTCTACAAACACTACTTGCAGTTATATACACAATAAATACAATAGATGAATTGCCAGCTGCCCCTCGAGCCATCATTAACTGACTGGCCTTTTTCCTAACAGGCATCAAATGCCATGGTGGGCCTTTCAAGGGGGCTGCAGCGAAGAAGCACACAGTAACTGGCTGTGAAGAGCAACACGTACAGTTACTACCGCTATAAAGCATCAGCTGCTGATCCTTTCAGGTGGTACTGTGACTACTGTAGTTTTAATACCTGCATAGTTTCACCCTCAGCAGCTCCCCTGGTAAAGACATAAAGCAGCTCCACGAGTATTCAAAGGGAGTTACATGGAAAGATTTCTATTTCTGCTGTATGAATTTCTACCTCGGGTTTAATTTTATTAGGGGAGTTTTTTCACCCTGAGGTGTGGGGGGGTGAAGGGGGTGATAGCTGAATTAAAGCCAGCAAGATGAAAACTATGCGCACCGTAACTGTGGATAATCAAACCTTTTCACAGCATTACTTTCAACAATATTCAGCAATCAAAACAGATGACAGCAAGCTATTTTTGATGATTCTTGGTCTTTTCATGCAGCCTGAATTTGTTCTGAAAGCAAAAAAGTGCTACTCCTATTAGGCAAAAAACACCACTTTTCTTTTAAAAAGATTAAAAAGTAATAAATGACAAAAAAAATCAGTATTCCCTTGCATAAACTACACAGCCTGTCAAAAGCCAACCAGCTCTGAAAATGAGCCCTTTAATCTGGTTCAGAAAACTTTGAGCCTGGATCTTTCATTACTACAATCAGTTAAATTTCCCTTGATGTCAGTTACATTGGCCCTTGTTCAGCTCTGAGGACCCCATCTTTGTGATCACAGAAACTTTTAGTTTCTCAAGGGGACAGGGGAGATGGAACAGCAAGTCTAGGCCGTGGCCCTATGTATTACTGTACCATGCTGTTTTGCCACTGAAGGTCCAGCTTCAAGACTGCAGATCTGTCAGCGACCAAACATGATGGACCACCCATTGGCCTTTTATTAACCAGCACTTGTTCCCCCTCTAATCCTATCACCAGAGTAATCAAAGCTGCCATGTCCCAGGGTTTGATGGAACAGCAGGACCTGGGAAATGAAGACTGATTTTGTTAACAAAGTCATTCCTGTCCCCTGAATGCTGTCTCATTGGTAGAAAGCACAGAGATGAGGTTTATTTGTGCAGAGAATGAGGCGGCAGAGAAATGAAAGGGGAAGAATGGTGAAGTGTGAAGTTTAATCTGGCACGGTCTAAGGTTTCTTTCTTTGAGGCTGTTCTCTGATCCAATCAACACCGGTTTGATATTTAACATCTCCCCCTGCAGTCGGAAATAATACAGGACGGAGAAGACCAGAGTCAGGGCTTCACAAGCCCCAGCCAGCGGAGGGAGAGGAAAGGGGGTGCCGCTGGCTTCCCTCCAGCCTCATGGATCCCCCACCAACGGGATGAGATGAAGTCGGCCCTGAAACAAAATTCTCCTCACAAACCCTGGGATTCAGGGCATCTGGCATGAGCTGGATGCAGATTCTCCCTGAAGAGAACCATCTTGGATGGGCTAGGAGGGGGATTTTATTTCTAACTTGGAGAAAGGGGCATCAACACCGTGCCAGTGTGAGGATCCTGCTGAGAAACAGGATCAAACAGAAGTGAGAGCCACCATCCACCTCCCCAGGGCAGAGGGGTTTGGGTAGAGGAGTAAGGCCTTCCCCTTGCTGATCATACAGGTTTTTCATGGAGACACAGTGCTACCTGGGACTGAGTGGGGGTCCCACCACAGCCCTGGGCCATCAGGATAGACACAGACAGACCTGAGCGGCAATAGGAGTCACCATCACCATCCTTCACACTCTAATAACAGTGTATGTCTGTCTGGCGACAGCTTTCCACCACAGACCTACTCAAGGGTCCCAAAGAGAAGGGAAATCTTAACTCTCGCCCAAGCAGGCCCCCAGAGGACACATGGACAAGCCCTCACTGCCTGTCACGGTGCTGGCTGCAATGCCTCTGCCAATATCCCACTGAGCGAAGCCGTGAATGCCACCCACCCCTCACCAGCTCTTCTCAGTTCTGGACCGCTTTATCTTGCACTTTCCCAGCCACCCTGTTAACAAACATCTGCACTGTCAGGCAGCAGAGCTGTCTGCTTCCTCCTCTCTGCATGCCTTTCAGCCCTTTCTGTCCCACCTCAGTGAAACCCCGAAACTCTGTACCACGAAGTGGTGAAATTTCAGCCTGACCTAAACTTGATCTGAATTCCTCTGTCACCAGGCTCCCAACCCAGCCTTTTGCTGCAATTCATACACCTTGCCACCAGCTATACAACACCCGGGGTCTGGACTGTGTGTGACCAGCAGCTGCTGGAGTCCCAGGGGGAATAAGGATGCTCCCTCCACAAACCATGCAGGAAAGCAGCTGGTTAGCGGGGAAAACAGGGCAATCAGAGTGGTGCCGGTTTGGGAGAGCAGCTTGAAACACTGAGCAGGGATTTCAAGGGGAGCGGAGCATCAAACTACAAAGTTTGTGGGTTTACAACAGAAAACAATGTGCCCTGCTCTACCTGCAAAAGCTGGCTCTCCAGGAAGCAGCTAATTATATGAGCCACCTTAATCTTTTTATCCACCTAAGACAATCAACATTTCAAAGCCACGCATAGAACGTTTCAAAGATCATTCCTGGTCAAAAATGCAAGTGTATCCGCTTTCTTTCAGAGCAGATCAAAACCAAGTACCACACCGGGACCACTCCTAGATTTCCTCCTCCTCATGGTATCAGATTAACAGATTTGGTGTAGTCAGATTAAATATTTGCAGTAGCACAAAGCTGCCTTTGAGGGGAAGAAGTGAAAAAAAGAAAGAAAAAAAGCTTTTTTAATTCTTTTTGCTTAAGGCAAAAACACTGGACTTTGGGGACGTGGGAAACAAAAGCATTGACATGAATCAGCAAGGCACGGTTCTAAGACCTGAATTCTGAATGCAGAAATTATGTGCAGTATTCCCGTAACAGTAATGCTGAAAACAGGTAAAAACTGCTGATGCCCTTAGCAGATTTGGGACTGTAATTTATCACAGATGTTCCCATCAAACTGTGCAAACACCCTGCAAGACAAAAGCTGCTCAATTTCTGATTTCTATTTTAGCATGTTTTAATTATGTGCTGCTTAAGGAAGGCTCCAAGACCTGAAATTGGGAGGTGAAACCTAGCAATAGTAATCCACTCCACTAAATTAGCACAGTAATACACCAAGCAGTGGGACTGCCAGACGGTGTGATAACATTACAAATTACTATTGTTAAACAAGGAGCCAGGTGTCAGGATGCATGAAAACTAGAGGAAGCAAGAAAATATCTGGTTTGGTTTGTTTAATTTTGCCTCATGTTGTTCTGGTGGCCTTGTTCCCAGAAAAAGCTTCAATCTAGGAAAAATCTTCCTGGACATCGATCCAGTTTAGCAGCAATGTCAACTCTCTGAAATAATTAAAAGGCAATGTATTCTTTTTAATCAGCACAAATGATCGGCATAAATGATTGTCCTTTACTTGCCAACAGCAGTAATACATTTGCTGTTCTTTTTTAGGTCATTACTGTAGCAAAACTAGACAGAAAACTTTGTTTAAAAGTTGGAAAATGAGAGAAAACCAGATTAGGGCAAGAGCAGCAGTGAGTTTTGTTCTCTGCCCCTTGCCTTTCTCTGTCACTCACACTCTTCCCCTCTCATAAGAAAAAAAGATGTAATATGATTCACATTTAAGAGGCTTCCAAGTGGCACACTTTTAACCAAGTGCTTTCATGTGCTTGATTCCAACTGCCATTTTTGACCTAATACAACCACATGCTATTGGATGTCTGGTATGGTTAATTATTTTTACCTCACCTTAAAGAAGGGGCTCAACAGAGAGGACAGGCACTTAAACCTTTCAAACAGAACAGGGGAAAACGAATTCCTTGTTTTGCTTGTGTGTTAATTAATGCAAAGGTCCCGAGGGGCTTTCTTTTAATTATTTGTGTTGATAAACAAGAAAATCCCTCCAAAAGCATATGCAACCAATCTTCTCCTCTGAAGGCTGTATGCAGAGTTAGACTTCAAGTTGAAATATCGGATGAACCAAACGTTAGTGAAAGCCAGACTTTTTTCCCCTTAAAACAGTTCCCACTAGACTTCAGGGGAAAAGGGGGTGCAGGCACTCCAAGGACGTTTTAATCACACCAAAGATCTGCCCTTTAATCCCTATTCCCACATCACCAAGATTTTTTGTGCTCAAACTGGAACAGTAAGATACAGCTGGAAATAGGCTGATCCAAAACTAATGACGAAAAGCAGGTTAAAAACGAAATATCATAGCAGTAACTGACACCATCTTAAATTTCCCTGGATTATTTGTTTTGTTCCACACACATTCATTTCCTGAATTTCTAGTAAATCTGATTTCATATAAACAGTTTCACAAAGCAAAGTCAATAGCTGTGACTGTGTTCCTGATTAATCCACTGAAATGAAATAGATCGCATGGCTTAGTATTTGGTTGTTTAAAGCTAAATCCGCTGAAAGAATTCTGGAGTCCAGTTACACCAATAACTTCAGTTTCTTAATCTACATCCTTTCCTTTCTGCTGAACTTTACCTGTTCTAAAATGGAAAGGCAAACCCATGCAGACTGCACACTTAATTTAGCCCAGGACATGAAGGCAACGTGAGTCAGTTTGTTTTGACCTGAGGTGACTACTAAAGAGACAACCGATACTTTGCACGTACTTAAATCTATCTGAACAATGCTGAAACGTCTTATTTCATTGTTCATGCTTCATCCTCTTCCTGACAAGTACCACAGAGCTGCTTTACTTCAAAACAAACAAACAAGAAAAAGCACTTTTTTGCCCAGCTCCGGGTCAGGATGGGCAACATGGGAGTTTCCCTCACAAGGGGCAAGCCAAGAGACACACACATTCATATCCTGGCCATTTGCTTCCCAAATAAATAATACAAATGATGAACACTCAGCACTGGCACACACATCACAGGGTTTCTCACAGGCAGCATGGATCGGCACAACAGGGAATGGGCAGCCGGATGCAAAGGCTGCTGAGGCCCACAAGCAATCCACCCCACTGCAACAGTCTTGGGGTTCATCGCCATAAACCAACCAAAATACAAGGGGAATGACCCCCAACTCCTGTAATAAGCCATGAAGCCCAAAAGCCTCCTTACCTGGGAGAAGTTGAGTCCATTCAGCGGATGACATTGCTCCTCCACCCTCTCCACCGCTCCCGTCTTCTTCTTCATCCTCTCGGCCTCCTGGGCAAGGTAGAGATCAAGCACTGGCACCCCTCGGGAGCGGATGTCCGTCTCCGTCAAGGAGTTCACCATCAGCATCACCCAGACAGGCCTCTTGCGCTCCCAGTTGCCGGCGATGGCGTTGAAGAGGTAGTCAGCATAGAGCCCTTTGCCCCGTTGGTCCGGGGTCATCCAGTGGGGCAGCATCAGCTTGATGTAGTCCAGGTGGCGTTTGAGGCGGCGGTACAGCTCCCGGGGCAGCACGTCCTGCAGGTTCTCCCCATGGGGCAGCATCTGGCAGCTGGCCAGCCCCGAGATGGTGTAGGGGTCGGTGAGGTCCAGCTCAAAGTAGACGCTGGAGCTGGCGTGGAAAGCGGCCTTGGAGTTGTCAGGGATGAAGTCCCACACGCGCGTGTAGGGCACGTGGATGGTGCCGAAGAGATAGGCTGGGGGGTCACGGCGGATGGTCCAGAGGAAGGAGTTGAGCTCTCCTTGCTGTGGGGAGCACAGAGGGGCTGGTCAGTGGCACCACGGTGGTTACGCTGCTCCCGGGGCGCGGGGGACCCCTTCCCACCACCATCTCCCTGCACAAGCCCCGTCTTGGCACGGAGCGAGCAAAGCCTCGCGGGGCCGCGTCCCGCCGTGACCCCGCTCTCCCCACGGGCGCCCACCCGCATCCCCCCGGCGCGGTCCCGCTCCCAGCGCAGGGTTCCCCCGCCACACTCCCCGCCGGGAGCCACGCGGGGCAGCGCCACACCTGCGGGGCCACGCACGGAGCTGGGGTTGGGGGCCCGTCCCGCGCCGCTCCCCGTTTGCCCCCCCCCCCCCCCCCCCCCGCCCCGCCGCGGAGGGCCCTCCTTCTCCCCCCCCATCGCAGGCGCGCCACCCGGGGGGGCCGCGCCAACCTATGGTTGAACCCCCCGGCCGCCCGCCCACCCCCCACAAC
>WYDI02041473.1:0-10749 GCA_009867235.2 Psittacus erithacus
TGCCTAAGAGCTCATCTCAGTCTCCCCTCTGGCAGGTTAAAGCCATTTCCCTTGGCCTGTCCCTACAGGCCCTTGGCAAAAGTCACAGCATTTCACGCATCAGCGAGATCCTGCTCTCCCCTGTCACAACATTCTACCTCCAGCTATAATTTACAGGTTACAGCCTCACAGGAGCAGGGTCTTACCTGTTAAATCCTCTGCTCTCAAGCTCCCTGAGCGGTTTAGAGTAAAGCTTGTCTTAGCAGCAAGCTTCCCTCCCAGCACAGCTTCATGGGACACCACCTTCTTGTTACTTGTCTCTGTAGTGAGAAGAGGGAAGCAGCAAAAGAGGACAAAGATCAGATAACCAGCTAAGTGACTTCAGTCCTAGAGTTTGGGGCACTACACATCAGTAAAAGGAGGACTGCAATTATCCTCTGGAACTCTTGCTCTGCTCCAGTAATTGGTGTGTGTGAGGTTGTGGCCTAGCATTTTCATTCCAGCACTATGAGGAGCCTTCTCTTTGCACTGTCAGCTCACAGCAACTTCTTTTTAAGGGCAGCAAGGCCATTTTTACAGTTCCCCTTGGAACCTCTGGTAGCTCTACATGCTTACTCTGCAGAGGCGGCCTCCTACTGACCAAAGGCAAGAGAGGACTAAGCACAGAAGCAACTCAACCTGGTCATGTGCTGCCTGGTGGCATCACCCACCTGCAGAGAGCAGCTTTGTTGTCAGGTCCCTGCAGACCAGACTCCCATGCTGAACCTTTCAGCTTCTTTTAGAAAAGAGCTTCAGAGCTCTAGAATATACTCAGCATATCAGCTAATGGCAGAGAGGTGCTTTTTACTAATCATTAACTGGCAGGCCTCTCCTAAAGGCCAGCCTCCCAAGTTCAGCTGCTCTGACTAATGGCCATGAAGGTAATGAAGACAGAGGGGAGAAAAGGGAAGAGACCAGGGGAAAAAAAAAATTCACAAGAACAGCACAAATTGATTGTTTAATGTACCCTCTCGAGAGCCAATAATGAAATGTCTTAACCCTCTTAGTTTCTCTCTTGAAGCTTAATGTGTGTAACAGATTTCTACAGTGATGGACGAGTCTATCACTTTGAAGGCATCATGTGAAAGTTACTCCATTAGTGGGGCTTTTCATTTTAAAGAACTTGTGCTAAAAAAAAATAATCCATGTGGCATTATCTCCATTTAGGTTCAGACAGGCAACAAAGCATTGTAGGACTTGCCTCTTGAAGGCCCATTAAAGCTTGCCAGGCTATAAAAAGCTAACTGGAGTTGTTTGCCTTTCAGCATAATGCTTCTGAGAAATGGGTCTGTCTTTTCAACAAGTTTCTCTTGGTGGCTTCTAATCCAAGCAGGGCTCCGATTAGTAAACCACAAATGTGGTACGTACTGTTCGTACTGGTGGGGGAATTGGGCACCAGGCTTCGGAGCTTCTTTAAGGTGTTCACTGCCACATTCAGGTAGATGTTGCGGCTGGTGCTACGTTCATAAGCCACCTTCTCTTCTGACAGGGCCTGCAAACAGTGCAATTCGTTATTACACACTCTCTTCCCACTGCTGCTGCCGGAGAACAAAAATGTTTGATTCTTAAAATACAGAATCCAAGGATGATTCCGGGGCCTGCTCAGGTGACTAAGAGGAAAAAAATAACTGTATTTTAAGCAAAGTGCTAGAAGAAGCATTTTCATGTGAAACCATCCCTGACAGATTAACAAAGCAGTTATGGAACTGCCAGGGAAAGGCCATTTTCTCCACTTCAGTAGCAATGCAAAAATCTTAACTGGCAAGAAAGGAAGTTTGACAAATAGTCACTCCTTGGATGCAACAGGAACATTCCCCTTAGAGAGCTGTGAAGGCGAAATCCCACAAAAGAAACCCTTGTGGCATCTGCTTTGGTTACAAAACACAGCATACCATGCCCCATGTTTACCCAACTAACACTAACAGCCAAAGTTTTCCAATAAAACAGATTACTTTGTCAACTCTGCTTTTGGAAATCCTACTGTGCTATTCTCTACTATTACAAGGCTCCTTAAAAGCCTCCCTGAAAACCTTCATAAGCAGCAAGTTTTATCAATTACATCTATCTCACTTATCACTGTTGAACACTTAGATTCCAGGAGGTGTCTGTTGCTGTACCACAGCTAAGGGCCTTTTTGTCCAGCTTGACCATAACACACATTCCCCTACTAAACAGTCTGTGAATGCTTTCTGAATGAAAGGAAAGATGGGATTTCCTATTGGCTCCCTCCCTCAGAATTGCACTTCCTGTGGTCCACTCTGGAATTATTTAATGCCAGTCTCCTCTACAGAACTGTATGTGGATAGCAGTTCTGTTCTGGGTTTGTTGCAATTTAGGTCTTAGCGAAGGCAGGCAAGGTTATTCACTGCTGTGGACTTGACTCATAAGCAGCAAGGATTTGTACAGACCTTGTCAAATGCTTCCTGGGAGGAGGAGCAGAATTTCAGGCACTCATCAATGAAGAGATTCAGATATCTTTGACGAATGTTTGTTGGGACTTTAGCACCAAATTCTGTGGGAATAACAGGCCTCTGTAAGCTGGTGCTCTAGAGATGAGACAGGGAGAGAGAAAGAGGCTACTCAGGGTTTAAGAAGCATGCTGCTTTGAGACTGTCACGTTTCCTGGTCTGTTATTAATAGTGGCACAATTTCCTTTTTGAAAATCTGCCCAAAACTAAACATAACATGCATCATTTTTGGTACTAGAAACACCACTCGAAGCTTTTATGCCACCTTCAGTATTTGAACTACTTCAAAAAACAACCATGTTTCATTACACAACTCATCCAGCAACCAACAACTCCCAGTGGCATTAGTCACAATACTACATTTACACACGCAAGCATTCCAGACCACAAAAATGATGACGTTTGAATTAACAGGCTCAAGATTAGGATGGTACCAAGCATCATGCTTTGGAGACATGAACACACAACAGTTATGTGCACAACAGACTTCATTCTCCTTTTGGTGCTCTAGCTGTGAAGAGAAAATGGGAGAACCACTCCTGTCAAGCTGGCAGCCAACTAAATCATAACACTTCCTGTAGGATTCCTGTAACTTTCTTGCACTGGGGTTTCTTCTTTCTTTTAATGCAAATCATGATGCTCCTGAAAAGATTTCCCCCTTAAATGGAATGTCGTGTTCTTCCGGCATAAACCCACCACACTGGACACTGCACATTGGACTGAGTTACAACCCTCCTCTGCAGTTTTCCATTTAACACCAGTGTACCCCTCAAGTCACACAATCTGCCTCTTTTCCAGAGAAGCTATTGTATGTTCACCTCTAAAGCACTCAAATTGTCTTGTCAGTCTCCAACCCACCCAAGAGATACCCATAAACGAAACCATTTATTGCACTATGTAATAAAACCAGCTCCATTGAAGATATGAGCACGTTCAAGGGGGAACAACTGGTCATCTCATTGGGAAGAGTGCTCATTTTCCTCACGAGACTTTCACTTTAATGCCCTGTTCACAGAGATTTGGTCCTTTTCATTACAAATACATATTTTCTCATATGACACCCTTGAAGCACCTCTGTAACACTGGTAAATATTTTATCCTTTCAGTTGTTTCTTTTATTTGCAATCCGTTTCAATTTCTATGTTACTATGGTGGCTTTTTGGGTGGGGAAGGAAGAAAGTGACTTTTCCTTCCTACAGAAATAAGCAGAGTTATGATATATCTTGACACAAGATATTATCAATAAAGTTATCTTTAAATCAAGCCCTGGCATTAACCAGGACATTCCTTGCCATCCATTCCAGCTAACAGCTGCTTATGCCATCACCTGCTGCTACATGAGGAACTGTATTTGGAATTGTCTTAGTGAGTAACCTGTTCCCCAGTTCTCAAGGGAAAAGGAGGGACTTCTGTGCTAAGGAACTCATAGCAACAGTACCCAAAAGCTAAGGCAGGTATTCTTGGGGAAAAAGGGAAGAAAAAAAAAAGAGGTTTTCCCCCAGATATTAACAGCAGTATGAAGTTTAAATGATCACATTTTAACTATACAGGTCACTGTGGGACATTATTCATAACCACCTTCCTTTGTACAGGCCACAAAGCCCAGGAAGGCCATTAATCCAGCCATGCCTTTTGAACACGAAAGGCTCCAAGTCTCTGACACAAACAGCTCCACACCTAGGCGCAGAGCACAACACAAGGCTCAGACTGAAGAGGAGTGATCAATATTCAATGAGATCAGAGCAGCACTTAAGTATTTCTATCTTTTTAAGCTTCTGCCCCTCAAGTGTTTAATTTTTTATACAATACTATCGAGGAAAACCACAGGAAGAAACAATCCCTTTTAATCAACCTAATCAAAACACTGCTCTTCAGAGAGAGTTAAGTTTGGAGCAGCTTGGTTAAACCTCGATGGGGAACGACCAGAGAGATTTCCAGTTTCTTACCTGTAAGGAGGGAACATGTGCTATCCTTTTCGGCACGATGGTACTGGTGGTCTTTGAAGCCATCCCAGCTAAGGTGCAAGCCTTCAGAGGAAGGGTGGGCGCTTCGGAGTCATTGGAAGGTGTAACACTCTTGCCAGCAGCAGACGTCTTACTACTCACAAGGCCTGTAAGAAACAGAAAAGGTAAAATCCTGCCACTGGGCTTCAAGTAGCCAGAAGGAACTTACTATAAAAGGCCCATGCTGCAAGCTGTGCTTTTTTCAAATGGAAGCCTCCAAAGGGATACAAATTGGGCAATTTTGCCACCTTCCAGGCAAGGATGAAGGAACCTTCTGCCAGGAAACGTGCCTCATTTCTGTTTGTTTCGGGGTAACTGAGTCAGCAGAGTTTAAAGAGGTAACCCTGTCAGCTATACTCACTAACTGCCCATCACGTCACCTCTGAGTCCTTCCAACTACAAAGGGATACCAATGAGCATTAATTAGTACTTCCCTCCTGTTCATGCCATCTCTGAAGGCTTAAATGGATGAGCAAATGAGCAAACGTGCTCCAAGGAAGAAACAGAAATAGAACAGGCTGAAGTGACGGAGGCTGGGTGAGACAAAGGAAGGAACTGGGCTGTATATCTAGTCTGCTGCTTTTCACCAGGATGGGACATCTCAGGGTAAAGACTGGTCACTAACAGGACAGAGTCAAGCCATGGCCAATGCTCCACATCTCCTGATAGTTTCACATCTGCTCAGGAGAAATTTAAACAGAAGTCAATGTCTTTTAGCAGGCGAGAGGACAGGACAGAGAGCACAGATAACGCTGCTGGCTTACTTTGTTTGGCTGCTGCGGGGAGGGCTACATTTGGCACATGAGCAATCCTCCTCTTTTCTCCTGGCAAGGAAAGAGAGGCCTTTTGCACGGCCACAGCCAGCTGTGCTGCCTGCTGCTGAGCCAGCTGGATCCTCTGGTAACACACCTCCTGAGCCGTGGGGGGACGGTATGGCCGGATTACAGGCTTGCTCGGGACCTCGGCCTGCACAGACAGAAAGGTTTGAGAGGCAGCATGCTCGCCTGCTCAGTCCCACCCTCTGGCTTCCATTCACCCAAGAAAGGTCTCTCTCCCTCAACTCCTCTCCATCAGCAAATACAGGCTTTTGAGAGAAGATCCCAACCATTTTCCAGAACATAGGCACTCACCAAAGACCATGACATTAATAATCCGCCCTCTGGCAAGGCCTCCCAGCACTCTGGCATGTTCCTAAATTGGTAAGTGGTATCTGAACTTCTGGCTTAATGGCATGATGGTCCCCATCACTGCGCCTAACCCACTTAGAATCATAGAATCAGCCAGGTTGGAAAAGACGTTGAATATCATCAAGTCCAACCGTTGCCAGCACTGCCAAGGCCACCACTAATCCATGTCACTAAAAGGGCCTCATCTACCTGGTTTGGGAACACTTCCAGGAACGGTGACTCCAGCACTGCCCTGGGCAGCCTGTTCCAATGTCTGAGCACCCTTTGGGGAAGGAATTGTTCCTAATCTCCAGCCTGAACCTCCCCTGGTGCAGCTTGAGGCCATTTCCTCATGTCCTATCACTTATTACTTGGGAGAAGAGACCAATCCCACCTCACTACAACTTCCTTTCAAGTTCTGGATGCTGTCTACACTCCCAGCTCTACAGACTCACACAAGAAAATGAACCTAGCTCCTTGCTGCCTACTGCACGCTCCTTTAGTTTATATTGCAATGAAAAATCAACCAACTACTCTGCATTCCCCTTTGCTATGTGACACTGAGTTTTCCAGTTCACTCCCTCTCTTTCCCATGCTGAAGAGCCATCTACCCTCACCTTATAGGAGCTCCAAACCTCTTAGCAGCCTTGTTTTGGGGCTCTAGTTCCTGTAACTGCTCACATGTATCTCTCTATGGGATTAGAGCATTACATAAACTGAGCTCTGAATTTTCAACAGGCTCTGCCCCTGCCTACTTCTTGGAGGCATTTCACTGCTGTAGCCACTACCAGTACAAACAAGTCCCACATGCATTTTCTTTGATGTCCAAAATTAGGTTGCAGGAAAGGTGCCAGAAATTATGTCAGCAAAGAGAGAAGTTTTCTAGCAGAAGAGAAGCATCAGTGGTACAAACTTCTCCACACTACTTAACCTTTGAACTGCAAGAAACAGACCTTCCTTCACAAAACCTCTTCTGAGAAGAGTGCACTCGCATAGCTCATGTGTAACACGGCATTTCTGACACCACAAATTGAGGGCAAGCTGGCACCTCCTGCATTCCTTGTCTCTGATGCTGACACCAGCTTCTGGATACCAAACTGCATGCAGTCAGCCATTAAAGTGTAATTACAGACTTCTGAGCAGGACAGGACACTCATTTTCTGCCTCACCTTCAATTCCTTTGGCCCACCATTTCCCCCAGCAACTAAACTAGAACTCACCTCCCTCCCCTTCTGCTTTGCTCAGTCCTGGAGCTATAAAACACAAGCAAAGACAGAACAAGCATTCAACCTGGAGCGACACAGCAAAGCAGAAGCCTTAACTCTGCGTGTAAAAGCAGCAGCTCAGGTCTTACAGCACCTTCTGAGCAGAGCTGACAGCAGCACCAGGCTGAGGTTATCCAGGGAACACAGGTCCCAGTGTGTGCTCACAGCAGCTGCTGCTGAGCACACCAGATCGGCTCTGTTTGCCCATGCAACGGCTGCACTGGGGCTCACATCTCTGGAAAGCATTTTGGGATCAGCTGTCACATTAAGAAAATGTATGGAAAGATTTGCACATGTCTAAAAGGCACCCATTTACAATAAATATTTGAGTTAATGAATTTCCAACCCATTTGCTTCAGCTTCTTATCTCTTCACTTGGGAAGAAAGGACCCTTATCAAAACACATGAACTGGCTGAAGATACGTAGTTAAATAAAACACACTGAGTTGACCTCAGGGCTTCAAATTATTAAAAGAAACCTTTTCTAGGCAGGGAAGAAAGGGAGAACAATTAATTTGAACTCCCCAGCTCTAATCAGTGCATAAGCCTCCACTCTTATCCTGCTAGAACATAAAACTGACTAATCTGTACTCGGCACCTGGAGGGAAACACATTAAACCCTCAGAGAAAACATGAATTAAAATCCCAGTGGGAAAGAAATAAAAGAAAGCAGAATGTCTTCCTTGGCTTTTTCTTGTTGTTTTTCACCTCTCTATTTTAAGTATTTTCACAGTTGTGAAAGAAGAGCATCAAACAAGATACTGTTGGTATCTTGGCTGATTCAGAACAGATACAAGGTAATGGTTTTAAACACATGACAAAATTCCTACAGCTATCTTTCATGTCTACAAGACAAAGAAAAGTACCAGCAGACACAGACTGACCTTGTGTCCAGCTAGTTTTTATTTCAGTGACTGGATGAAGCTATACTAGAGAAAAATGAAGCTCTCAGTCCATCTCAGTGTGTGGCAAGACGCAGAACCCATTTACTCTTCCATAGCTTACCTTTGGTTTTATGAAAGTTATCAGTTTTGCTGCTATGTGTAACATGCCTAACCATCCTTTGCAGAAATCAGAAAGGGAAGGAAGAACTGACGCAGGCGGATTCCAGCCTATTGCTTGAACCTGGCCCGCATTGTTTGCCAGTGTTGTAACAGCACAGAAAATCCTCACTTTACAGAATCTGAACTTTTGCTTCTGAAAGTTTCACTTACATTTCCTTGTTTGACAAGATGAGAGATCCTCCTTTTCTGGCCAGGGAACAAGGTAGTTAAATTGTCTTCTGTCTTTTCTTCATTTCCTTCCTCTTTGGATGGCTGGAATACAAAAGAACAAGCTTCCAAAACTGAGTAGATTTGAAGATCCCTCTCAATGAGGAGATCTGAAAAGTCTCCTTTTGGGTTAACAGAAAGTCCTTGCAGGTGGCAGGTGAGAACATGTGGTCAGCTGCTGAACAACTAAACCAAACCTTGTTTTGAACCCAAGAGCCACCAATGAAGCCAAAAAGCAGCAGCAGCAGCACAGTTCTCCCCCCAGCAGTCGTTCCACGAGCTACGCGCTGGAGTAGCACTGGCACAAATCACAACAGTCCCTACCTGCCATGAGACTTGAACACCTTTCTGCCAGCCACTCACACCTCACCTTTTGTGGCATCTTAAAATGCAGGGGGTTTTAGGCTTTTTTAATGAGAGAACTTGGGGGCTGACTCATTCCTGCCCTTGTACAATGTGCTGCCAGAGCAGGCCCTGAAAAAACCTGCTCAACACCAAACCATGGTGCCTACACTCCATGTTTAGGGAAATGTTTCTCTGCAGTTTTATCCACAGCCCTATCTGCAGAAAGACTGCGGAGACAGATCCCCACGTCACACACTTGTACGGCCAGAAACCCAGGAGGAAGTAATAGCCCCTTTCCAAGTAAAGGTGCTTCTTGAGCAAACATTTCAGGCTTGCTGGAAGGCGCCCAGAGAAGCTGTGGCTGCCCCATCCGTGGCAGTGTTCAAGGCCAGGTTGGACACAGGGGCTTGGAGCAAGCTGCTCTAGTGGAAGGTGTCCCTGCCCGTGGCAGGGGGTTGGACTTTAAAGGGTTTTGGGCCAGACTTTAAAGGCTCTGAACTTGATTCAGCTGTACATTCATACAAAACACACTTTCTAGAATCACAGAATCAGCTGGGTTGGATTAAAGATTTAAGATCATTACTGATTTAAGATCAAGTCCAACCGCTGTCCAGCTCTGCCAAGGCCGCCACTAACCCATGTTACTGAGGACCTCGTCTACACAGTTTGGGAACACTTACAGGGATGGTGACTCCATCACTGCCCTGTTCCAATTCCTGATCACCCTTTGGGGAAGCAATTGTTCCTAATCTCCATCTAAACCTCTGGTGCAGCTTGAGGCCATTTCCTCTCATCCCATCCCTCGTTACCTGGGAGAAGAGATCAGCCCCCTCCTCTCTCCATTCTCCTTTCAGGTAGTATTTTGCAAACTTCCAGCTGCACTCCAGCCAATCCTGCTTTGGGTTTTCCAACACAACCCCTGGCAAAGCTCTGAGCAGAGGCAACCCTGCCAACCTCTTAGAAATTCAGCAACAGAGCTGAGGGCTGGATGTGGGGATGAGCTCAGACTCCACTAAGGCTGAGCTTGTATTCATCACCACTGAATCACTTCACTCTCTAGGAACTCGGTCTGTTAATTCAGTTACATCCCTAATAAACTCTCTCACACAGTGATCCTTCCAGGTGGAAAAGTACCATGCTGCCTACACGTACCTTCCCTCTGGACTAGCGTGTTGAGACCGAACAACACTGGCTCCATCCACAAAATTACTCCATAAACAGTGGGAAAAAAAAAAAACCTACCCACCAGAAATGCAGAGGGAAGCAGGTACCTACTTACAAACACCCATCTCTCAAACAAGGACCCCCTCCACGGCAATGCATGTTCCTTCCTTTCCAAAACAGAAGGAATTATTCAGGGCAGGGATATAAGGTGAAGCACAAAGGACACACACATGGCTGCTGACAGCTCAACACTGCAGCTCCATGCCAGCATTAACTGTCTGCAGTGAGTGGCAGCCCCTGGTTCAGCACTGTCTGAATCCAGTCCTTTTTGAGTCGTCCTGTGTTTGGAAAGCTCTCCATGGATTAGGATTTCCAACTATAGATTAGGAGCCCTTAAGCTATTTTCACTTCACCTGGGTAATTTGGAGAAACAAAGCTAAAAATAAAGTGCCCTTTCCTAGCTGGGAATTATACCAAACACTGAAGAAAGAACAGCTGAATTTTAATCAACTGAAATCAAGTAATGCTTGATAGTTCAGAAGAAAATCACTCCACTGACCTGCTTTATACAGTTTCTTCTAATAAAGCTTTTCATAGGAGTATAAAATAGGTCTTTACTTGTCAGCAACACAGACTTCTCTCTGAACATGTCAGAGACATGACTGCAACAGAGGGTTCAGCAAAAAGCTTTAATAGTCCAGCTATTCTTTTCAGAAGAGGAGCCCTCCTCCCAACACTGCAGATCCTCACTTTGGCCTCCCCATACAGAAGGTTGTGAATGGAAAAATTTTGTTCACGGCCCCTTCACCCACCCAGCTGACAGAAGCCTGAAACCAGCACTTGTTTCTGATGCTGATTTTAGAATAAGTCAACAATCAGTCATGCCAGGAGAAACTGCTTTTCCACCATGCAGTGTCATGGTTCCTGCTGCGCTCACCCTGCCCCTCCTTCAGATCAATAATCACAGAATCACAGACTGGTTTGGGTTGGAAGGGACCTTAAAGCTCCTCCAGCTCCAACCCCTGCCATGGGCAGGGACACCTTCCACT
>WYDI02041476.1:0-10065 GCA_009867235.2 Psittacus erithacus
GGGGGGGGGGGGGGGGGGGGGAGAGGGGGGGGGTGGGGGGGGGAGGAACAAAACCAACCCTGTAGTTTTTCTTCTATTTATCTGCTGCTATTTATTCTTTTTCATTTGATGTTAGTTTTACTAAACAGACTCTTGCCTGCTTTATGGATTAAACTGGTGCCTCATAAAACATTAACTGAGTGTTGCAATTTCCACAGCACATTCTTACCGTCTTTGCTCAATGAAAATAAAAAAAAACCCATGCAAGTAAAGTTTTCTTGAGATAACTACATTGATCTAATTGTTCACCAACACTCACAGGGACATCCTAGAGCCTCGTGATGCCATATAGTCTAGCTCTGGTACTTCTCCCACCTCTCAGATGAGCCAAGTGGACTCACGAACCTCAAATAAAGCAATCTGCTTCTCTTGTCAGGTTAACATTGTGACCGTTTAGCAAGATGAATCAATCCACTGAGTAAGGAAATGAGCGCCAAAATCACTGCAAGTGAAAAAAACCCAGCATGCAGCTTGGTGTCAGAAGGCAGCTGACAGTGCACATGAAACAGATATGGAAGGCCTTTGACAGCTGTGATTTGTTATATCAGCTCTGCCATCTTGTGAAGCCTCACCATTAATTAGGACAAGAAAAACTGCATGAAATAGAGGGGTGTATCCTCCCGTATTTCCACAGATCATCTCACAATTCTAGGTTATGTGTCATCCTGACAGAGAAGGTATTAAATCACTGGAAGAAAAATGTGTCCCATTGTGTTTAATTCTTCAAAGAGAATTAAAAATTGTTTCCAATGTAAAAACAAAAGGTATTTCCCAAGTCAATGTGATGATAAAATCTGGAACATATAATTAGAAAACAAACCCCTGAAATTCTGGTTGGAAAAATGTTAGCATCCCCCTCTGTCTTTAGTTTGTTTCACTGCCTGCCTCCCTCCCCATGTTTGTCTGTGTGCCGCTGCCTGGCTCACTAAAGTGATGGAAAATGGTGTAGGTGGGAGGACAGGGAGCTATCTCCCTTACTGATCTCAGCTCTGCGCAGCCCCAGCAAATGAAGATGCTGCAAGAATGCTGCTCGCAATGAAACTATATAGTCTCTTCAACTGTTTTGTTTTTTTTTTTTTGTGGGGCTCATAGAACAAGAGCATTTGTTTGTTTGTTTGTTTATTGCCTCTACACTTGAAGTGGTGATATGACTGCTTTTTCAACTGTGGCAGTCCTAGAATACATGAGCACTAAATACTCACCAACGCATCTTTGTAGGTGTCAGCCAGTACAGCATTAAGAAGAACAGGAAAGATCACGAATTCATAATTCCAGAAATCCGACCATGACCATGTTTTACTTGGTGAATGAGATATGATATTTCTGACAGCACATGTGTTTTATGCAGGAATTACAGTAATTTCACAATCCAAATTTTTGTTTACATAAGACCAAATTCCATACATATTTCCATTTCAGATGTCACCATCTACAGTTAGTCTCAAGCTCTGGAATAAGCTTAAAGGAACACAGTTATTAAAGTTATTAAAAATACCTGTGTAAAAGATTAAGATTTTGGAGATGATACTGAGACAATATGCCTGATCCCAAATCAGTCTGAATTCTGCTGAAACTCCTGGGTTCGACTGCATGTTTGCAAGACTCTATGTCCTTGCACAACTGCAGCTTCCCTCATTCATTTCTTTTCACTTTTTCCTGTCACCTTCCTATGCTCATTCTTGGAAACTTCTATTTCTTTCTACTTTTAATTCAAGCCCCAATCTTTAAGACTAATAATAATAATAATAATAAAAGAAAAAATAAAATAAAAATCTTCCTCCTTCTGCCCAGGCCACAAGAAGTTTTAGGTCACAAAGGAATTTAAGACATTCATAAAATCAGAATTTTACAATTTTACACAATACAGAAATCTTGGCTTCCAGCATGAGAATCCTTTGGCATTCTGCCAGAGCCACTACACATCTCATTTTTTGACCTTCTAGAAAGTTAAATAGTGCTTTTTTATCCAATGTTACCCACTTAACATGCACATGAGGCTAACACACAAGATGCATCCCAAGTTCTGAATCTTCTCTGTGGCATGAGTTTTCTTGTATGAGCTCATAATTTTCTGAGCATTGCAGACACTCCTCTCAAACCAGAGTTTCTTAACATGGTGTTAAATGACCCCTTTTCATCTGGTCTGGAGCTGTAGTCATCTAGAGCTACTTTTCAGAACAGTTCAGGTATCCTGAGCCACACGCTCCAGAAAAATGCAAGCCTTTTCGTTTTATCCATAACCACTCAGAGGACACTAGAGGCTCCTACTGTGGAGCTTTCTATCACTGTCACCTGCAGAGAACTTAGCCTGAAGTATTCTACCTTTGGGCTTTTTACATTGAAGATATACATTCACAAATACTGTCCTAATGACAGTATTTCCCCCACCTGCATCATTCCCAGAAGCTAAACTATCATTGATGACTGCATTGTAGAAGCAGCCATGATTTTTCTGCATTACTTTTGACCTATTATCTTTCCCCAGCCATAAACACACAGTTGTTGGGTTTTTTTTCAATTTTAAATAGAGAAAAAGAAATGGCATGAATAAGAAAGCACTCCCTTTAGCTATGAAGAGATGAATTAGAAAAAAAAAAAAAAAATAAAAGAGAAAAATAAAATACATGTAAGAAAAAGGCTTGCATCACCATACTAGTATAGGTATATGTAAGATGTTTTGTACACTTTGAAGAGATGCCACTGAAATTAAAAAAAAAGGTGTTTAACACATCGAAGTGTGAGTCTTAGGGAGTTTCAGGAGTGCCTATAATTAACAGTAAAAACAAGATGCTGGAGGGAAGTATTCTTTTCGAGATGACTTTAGGAGAAAATGCTAACATATACTGTAACAGAAAACTTTCAAAGAGCAATGACTTCAAGCCTATGCAACCTTGACATTGTCCTTCTTTACTGAAAATTGAATTAAGCACACCTTCATGCTATGTGTCACAAAAAAACAGTAAGCAGTGAAATGGTTGATATAATCACATCTATTCAAAACTAAAAGCTCAGCTATCATACAGCTGTGAGTGAATGCCTACAAAACCAGCAAATTGACCATATTACATGGGCTAAGCTATCTTTTTGACCATCAAGAGCAATAGTATTATCCTTGATCCAGGCACATATTACAGCATAGAGGAAAAACACCTGCAGAATTCAAATACATGATAAATTTGCAAAATAAAACTGCTTATTATATTAAAATAGAAAGAAGTAGATAACACAGCTGAAACCACTAAAGGTATTTATTCATCATACCTTCAAGATTTGTGTGTATAATAAAGGAGTTAGAAGCAATGAAGCAGACAAGTTTGTTACAGAACCATACTTGGAAACTGGTAAAAATACTGTTGCCAAGGTCAAAAGCAAATGATCCATGCAGCTAACAACTAACACATGCCCTTTTCTGCAGCTAGTAGCAAGTAGAGAAAGATGTTTATAGCATTCAGTGATGCCTCAGTGATACACATAGACCTTTTTCATTTGCCTCTGAGCATAGTTTCACAAGATAGCTTCAACAGGATTAAGGGCTCATTGCCACTGAAAAGGGGGAAAATCCAGATACTCCCTTTTACTTCACCCCATGCTTGTGAAGGTGGTTTTGGAGCATTGTTTTTGAATCGGAAGCTAATCCCTCTCACAGAAGAAAACTAACCTGTTTTCTTCGGTTGCAGTGGGGGTGGGGAGGAGGAGAAATAAACCTAATATTGGCTTAGTGTTTATAATTTGCCTACCATGGTATCAGACAATTCTAAGAGTTGGGATCAAGAGAAGGAGATAGATGATGATGACTATGGAGGGTGGGGAAGGATACTAGCCCTCCCCTTGCTGTAGCTTGCAAATCAGTTAAATCCAGAAATTATTTGTTTGAAATAAAAGAAGTACTTATTAGCAGCTGTCTCTGCTGAAGCCTCCTTTGACACAGTGCTGGAGTTAGTCTTGAACCTGGCAGTTAAGCAGTTTGCCTGAATCATTTTGCCCATAACTATAGCCAAACCATCTGTTACAGACTATCCTCTATTCTCAGAGGAAGCTGCAAACAAACAGAGTTTTCTACAGTTCCTGGAGAGGCTAATTCTTCCTTTTATAAGCATTATTTTCATTATGCGAGGAGTTAGATGCTTGTATTCATCTTTCCCTAGTTCTTTGCTTGCCTTCCTATTAGTGGCAGATAACCCTAAAATTAACTACCTCTTCCCACTCTTTGTCACCTACACTTGCCACTAGGGACCCAAATTCATGATCTCCTTCCCAGATATTCTGCCTGTTGGGACATAATGTGTTCTCTAAATCCCCTATACATAAGACCTTCACTTCCCACTAGTCTCACACTTCCTTTCACGTTGTGGCATCTTCATTTCCCCAAAACTCTATGGCATGGCAGATCTTAAAACATGAGTCACTATATGGCTAAATTTCTGTCTTGATCACCTTCTGATTCATCTCCAAGACTCTGCATCTTTCTCAAAAAACTGCATAGGCCTATTTTCCCTGTTGTTACTAGACAGTACCACAAAGTTGCTAGAGGCCATCATGACCTCCTGCATTTCTGGCAAAATCATAAAAAGTGTTCTTTAGGCAGAAAATTAGGAAGGATATTTCTCAGACTGGATGGGTATCCAATCATTTTAATGGACTAGTAGCTGAAGGGCCACATTTCAGAATATCTCTGGCAACCCCTTTCATCAGCATGAACCAGTACTGTTCATCTATCTCCTTTGAAAATTTTAACTGACTGTAGTCATGCATTGCTGTCTGCAAAGTGCAAAATATACTGGTACAGTCAGTCTTCTAACCTGTATAAGTACATTCAGTTACCTAATAAATTTTATTTTAAAACATCTAATTTTAATGTGCTAAATTTGGTGTCTTTTTCAACTTGAATTGAGTCAGTCACTCCTCTTAGTATCAGAAAATAAAAAATATCTACTAATTATTTAGCTTTTGAAAACTATTTTTCTTCTCTTATATACCAAAATTCTCCTAATACTTTCCTAATATTTATATTTTCTAAATATACTATATACTTAAAATCATAACGGTGTTTTGTTTTGTTTTTAGAAGTACAGCTTTTTATCTTTTCATAACATCTTAAGAAATTAAATTATTTAAAAAAGAAATCTGGCCAATCAAGGACACACAGCGCTCCTAAATAAACAGTAATTTAGCTTCATTTGCTATAATTGTATAGCAAGTGTTTTTTTCCCAATGACAGGTATTACAAGCAATGAGTTAATCACATTTCTACAACCAACCATCGTATTTCTTGAAAATCTAATTTTCATTTAATTGAATGCTGTTTTCTAGATTTAGTAATACAATATATCTAGTCTACCTACTATCCACATCCTCTCGCCTCACACAAGTTTTACATAAACTATGTTTAATTCACAAATTCACCATGCTGTAAACAAAATGATTAAAATTCATTATTTCACAATGTAGTACACCTTGTTAGTCAGGCCTAAGACCATGGAAAGAAGACAGAGCTAACATATGCTTCTAACAGCTTCCTCCCACCTCTCATGCCCCTGCTCACTGTTTTGGTATTTATTTAGTAAAGCACAGGATTCATTCGGAGCCTAGGAGTCATTTGCATTTAAACTATATGCCTAAAAAATATTAAGCATTCACTCGTGTTCTGTGAACACAGAATCTAATTTAGTACTTGCATATGAGAAAGTTAACTTTTGCTATCAGACAAGTCAGGAAACAAAAAATCAATCCAAATTAAACAGTCAAAGGGTAAGAAAAGTATCCTTGTCTATTTGAAATCATGGACAAAACCAGCTTATGATGTATATTTAACAACTGCTTAATGATGAAGTGCATGTGTAGCCATTAATTTTCCAGTCATTCAAAATGGCTGTGCTCAGGGACTCAACTGGACACATCCATTTCACAAGGATATCCATCAAAATGATCCGGAACCTGGAATTAACAGCTCTTTCCTAGAGGCCACTATCACCCAAAAGCCGAATATACCTTCAGAACAGTGGCTGTCCCTCTGCCTATTACAGCTAATTGGCTTTACCCTGTGTTTAGCAATGCGCTATCAAGTATTCATACTCTTAACTGTAAATAAATATATCTTTTCAGATTCTTAACTGAAAGAAAAAGTCTTTCCAGATTAATGGAAATATATACATAGAGAACGGCCATGTCATAGCTCCCTCTCCCAGTAACTTCTGGTGTCAGAGATACTTCTATGAAGACCGCTGAAGATGGCAATACTGAAACATGTGCCAAGCCCATTTTTTTTCGTCACAGATAAAATTGCTGTTTGCTGTTTGTCCATTTGCTTTGCTAAAACTTTTGCACCTTTCTAACAAACTTGCTTAATATTATCAAGAACTAACTAACTTTTTTTTTTTAACTGAGTGAATCATTAAAACAAAAACCACAAAGTTTATTTCTCCAAAATTTAAGATATTGAATCAACATAGCAAGGTAAAAACAATGACACAGCTACAGTCAATGTAAGTATTTTGGTTTGTAATGTCCAGAATAAATTTTGAAATAAGCAATGACTAGAAATCATAGACCAATGATTTCTAGAAATGACTGACCAATAAGCTGTTTCAAATGGGTCATCTCAGTCATAATGCGCAAATATTCTGTAAGAATACATCTGGAGTATTCTTTTCCTCTCTGCAGCACCACTTTCTGTGTCTCTACTCACCAAGGTTTCATGAACTGCCAACAGCAAAGTACATCTCATGGTATGCTCAGACAAGAACAAAGTGGAGCTGAGGACTGACATAGCAGCAGTCACTGTCCTCCCTATAGGTAAAGCAGTGTTGATTGCCTATGACTCTGCACTGCAGCTGGCATGAATGAAGACCAGGATAAGTTTTATAATCAAGTAGAAAAAACTCTCTCTACTTCCCTACATTATAACAGCTATCTAAATGTGCTTTTCCACACTTATTTTTACTTGCTGCATCTGGCTGTTGAAGTCCACAAGACTGCAGTGTAGGCAAAATATACCACAATACACCCATGGGCATTGTGAAGACAACAATAGTTTAGGGCCAGTGATATGCATTCTGCTGATATGTACCCTTTTTAAAAACATTTAATAACTCAGGTTTTGGTTGTACAACCAAAACATGGCAGCTTCTGTACTAACGCACTTTACCTTCCTGCAGGAGTAGATTACTGTCCAGCAGCAGCAGCGCACTATAGATAAGATTAAAATCCTATGTACAGATGCTTGTCAGAAGGTCCATTTGTTTGTCTTTCTCTCATTCATTAGATACAGTAAATCAATGGGTCACCCACCATGGTTCCCCTTCAGAAAGTACGCATATCTGCATTTTCCTGTACCTCATTTTATTGAAAACACATTTCTAAGTTTCTGTTAGATTCACAACAGTTTTGCAAAGAAAAAAGGATGATATAACAGAAAAGCATAGAGGATGCAAAAACCATGTGCGCACTAAGTATCTATTTTCATTTTGATAATAAATAAGCTCACGCAAAATCGTATTTTAGAATATGAAGAAAGCAAGTACTTCTGTTACTAGTTTAGCTGACAGAAGAAAAAAAAGTATGGGAACTGCTGGCTTAGCAAGGATAACCAATGAGGGGGTGAAATAAATTTTGGGTTTTCTCAGTGTGATTTGTAAAGCTGTTAACCTCTCACAGTGCTGATGAACTCATTATACTCAGAGGGAATATACTCCAATAATTCATCTTTTAATGCATTTAGGCAAAATAAGGAAATTGCAAACTATCTAATGCAATTTAATTATAGGTAACAGAGAGCATATAAGCAATTAAAAGTTTCAAAATAACTGCAGTTGTAGCAATTTTGATTAATCTGGATTTAATCACATTGAACCTTTTTGCTTCAAACCTACTGCCTGTGAATTCAAACCAAGTTAGAGTTGATATTTTTTTTTTAAATAGGCTGAAAATCAACTTCTCCAGTCCTTACCCTGAAGATCAAAGCTAAAGAAAAAAATCTGTCGAAAGCTGAAAATTAAAAATCACCCATTGAATCACAGAATCATAGAACAGTTTGGATTGCAAAGGAACTTAAAGTTCATCTAATTCCAACCCCCCTCTGCCATGTGCAGTACACCTTCCACTAGACCAGTTTATTTGATGCAAAAACTGTTTGATTAGTAGATCTTAGTATAATACTGTAAAACTTAGTAGATTACTGTGACTCACTCTGAACATAGTAACTCCTGCCAATTCCAAGTGCAGGACCATCAGTAACTGACCCATGGCTAAGCGAAGCTGCCCATGAAAACAGAGAGCAGTAAGGGAGCTCACAGTGAGGTAAAAATCAGGACCAGATGGTTCGTATGGGGAATGATGAACTTAGGTACAAAAGCAAATGCAGACCTACTCCTTTTGCTGCACTCTGATACTTGCTGCTTCTCCTGATGTCACCTGCACTACCAGTAACTGGAGCTTAATTAGGCAGAATTTGGGAAACCCAGGCACCTATGTGTTACTGGAATTACTAACAGCTTCTTCCTGAGAAAGGAAAAGACCTCTAATTTGTTCACTTGTGTTTGGTCGGAAATTAAAATACTTGGATTGCACTGCTAATATACAGAAGATTACATTATCTAAGTGAATATGCTAAAATAATCTCATGTTTTTCATTTGAGTCTGTAGGTTACAGTAGCTCTTCAAAAAAATTCAAGAGAAAATAGAACTACTAGATCTTTGTTTAATAATCATTGATCAGACCCACTCTACACCTGAAATGTATGTCTGCATAAAAAGTTAAAAATTACTACATGAGTTACAAGTATTCATAAGTAAACTGAAATAGTTGCTTCTTCCAGTAGCTGAAAAATCTTTTAAGCAAAGAGAAACCACATCAGTGCAGTAGCTTATGTCAATTAACTAATTTAGCACTGCATTAATTTTAAGATTGGTTAAAAGAAGCAATTTTATGCAAACCATCAACAAACTGCACTGCTCTCTAGTAACATATGTTAAAACCAGTAACAATTTTACTAAATACCTAAAACATCCAAAAGATTTTGTCTACCTGCTTTTTCAACCATGTGTCAATGGCTTTTTTTACAAGGTGAAATTTCCTCCCTATCTTTTAAGTATTCCTTGATGCAAATCAGAAAAAAATATAAACACACTACTAAAATATGCAAAAAATTAAGGCAGTGTACACTAGACTTTTAGTGGAACTTTTAATACAGTAAGATGATAAGAGTCTGGAAAAAAAAAAACAACACATCTGTGGGCACCACAAAAATTCTCTTACATTCAAAAATTTTGCAACAGACCCTTTTAAATTTTTTATGACCTTCCAAAATATGGACACATGAAAGATACTATTTAAAACCAGAAAGTAAAGATGCACAATTATAAAATGCAAAGCTGAGTTATCTTGAACTCTGGATCAGAACTACCTCCTGCCATCCAGAAATTAAGATTAATTAAGTTACCAGCAAGAATCTTGTACTTCTCTGTCACCTCCCAGAAAATCTGAATAGCCGTAAGATGTGTTCCTGCACAGCTTTAATTGTAATCATTGCCTGAAATGTAACCAACTCTGTTTTTTTTAATCTGCAGGGGTATCACTCTACTACTCAGTCATAAAATAATAATATTAAAAAAAAAAATACAAACTGCATGTTACCATTAAACACAAACACATACACATCAGTTTTTAATTCTCCATTTGCAAAATCCTCAAGATGGGTTTCTTTTTTTGTCAGCAGTTACTGCTCCAAAGCCTAATATAGCCATTCTGCTTTCAGATCTAACTGATTTCCCTTGTATTATATCAGCCAAAATACTCAGCTGCATCATATAATTTCCAAGCAGAAAATCTCCCCTTGCAGTCAAATACACATAAAAACTACTGATGATCAAGAAGTATTTGACACATCATTTCATTTTAATACCATTCCACAAGCATCTGATTAGGAATAGAAAATCCAACAAGTGAGCTAAGTTGTTGTCATGGGTTCAGCAGTAGCAGTCATTTTTTCTCCTTCTTAGTGGCTGGTGCAGCACTGTGTTTCTAACTTT
>WYDI02041477.1:14941-25850 GCA_009867235.2 Psittacus erithacus
CACAGGGTGCCCAGAGAAGCTGTGGCTGCCCCATCCCTGGCAGTGTTGGAGGCCAGGTTGGACACAGGGGCTTGGAGGAAGCTGCTCTAGTGGAAGGTGTCCCTGCCCATGGCAGCGAGTTCGAACTGGATAAGCTTTAGGATCCCTTCGAGCCCGAACCAGTCTGGGATTCTGTTATTTGGTGTTATGCCTGCACCGACCTGTGGCAGAAGTCAGAGTAACACAAAGCAGCATTAGGCAGCTTTGCCCACAGCTACCCACAGGCCCAGAGTGGAAATTCCCCACAGAGAACAGAAACTTACTAGTAAAACACTTCAACAAATTTAACCATATTTTAACAAGCCACTTCAGGTGCAGATGTTTTAAAGCGGCAAGAACATTTACAACTCAAGACTGAAGGAACCCGACTGGTTTGCTTTCAGTGTTTGTGCCATCATTGCCAAAATGCTTTGCTTTTCAAATCTCAGTGCCCCAGCTGGTTCTGCACTGCCTGGCACTATATGTTGCTGCGTTCATTCTGGGCTCTCTTTCCATGTGAGTCAACTAATTTTTATAACACAACTCTGCTGCAGGGATAATTTGCTATTTCAAGAGGTTCAAATGGAGGAAGTTACTAGTCAATGCTGGTCTACACTGCAGTGACACAGCAAAAATGCACGAGAGGAGACAAATCCAGGAGTGATTCCAGCCCTACGCTATATGCCCACTGAGTGAGTTTCAAATCATATAAACCATCATTTTTTAAGGGGAAAAACACCCCCAAACCCCATACTAATACAGATAGTTCAGGGTCTGGCTAAAGGCTTTGCAGCACAGATGCATAGAGTCCATGACAGAGTGGGGCTGATCTCAAGTATAATGGCCACTACCCATCGCACACCTCAGCATCAGGGAACCAGGTACAGATGCTCCTTTCCACAGCTCTATTGAAGTCTATCCTATTTCCAAAGGCTTTGGTGTTCCTGTTGTGCATCCATGCTCAGGCACTAGGAAAGACTATCCCAAAGTAAGAGTAGGAACACAGACAGCAGCATGAAACAGAAGCAAAGAGCAAGTTGTTTTAATTTGAAAAAGAAAATGAAACCCTCCCCAAACAAATAAACCAGGGATGTCATTTTCAAAGAAAACTTAATGCATGAGCTGCAGCATCTGATGTACACAGCAAGCAGCAAAGGAATTATTTATAAAGCCCAATGACACAGATTCTTCCGTTCCTAAAGTGAGAGAGATAAGCCGTTTGCTTTGACAGCTTCGCTGTCGGCCTTTGGCATTCAAACTTTTGATGTCTGGAGTTTTAGGCAAAAGCTTTTTAGATTCTATTTTCTTTTCCAGGATGTTATCACATGAAAAGAAGGAAGCAAAGTTGAAAAGTTCAGACCTGTCAGTTTTCCACTTGTGAAAGCATTGAACGCAATCAGCTTGAAAAGCACGTTTACCTGCCAACACGAGCATGAGATGCTCTCTACAAACTGCAAGACAAGTAAAGCTGAAGTGCAACTAGTCCCTACTCAAGGCATCACACAGATGTGCTCACTGTTTCTCACCTACAGACCAAAAAGAAGCCCTGACCTTCACTGCAAACGCACTTTTAACAATACTTGTGCAGAAACCCTGAACACTTAACATACGACCTGAAAGTAGAAGGATTCTATTTAGGTGAATCATGGTGATATCACCTCTCTAGCAATGAAGATACGTGTGAAGTTTCACCAGAAAAAGGACTGAGGTTTACAAGGTGCAGTAAGATTTTATCACCATATTCTTGTCTACAACACCACCACAGAAATATAGCCATTAACTGTAGATACAGCATGGGAACTGAGGACTTGTCAACAACCTGCTGGCATCAGACAAGCTGCTGCAGTCTGTGATGATCTCCAGCTCATCAGCTTGATTCTGATCACCACCTGGATGTCTTCTTGGAAAGAAAACTCTGGATTTTGCAGAGTACATTGGGGAATTAATGCTTCCCACCAATTTGCAAGGAATCAATGCTTTAATACAGTTTGTTACTCTCTTTCAAGATGGGGATTCTGTTTACCCAACTTTAACCTGCATGGCTAAATAGGACATACAAAAGGCAGCTTCTAAAGAGTAAGTGAAGAATATGTTGTGACGCACTGTAGGCACAATACACTGCCAGAATTCACCATAGGAGGAGGTAGACATTTCAGTTAAAAGTAGATGGTATCTTCAGATATGCGGTGAGGTATGAAGAGAAGTTAGGCAGTCAAATTGATTATAAAAGTGAATAATAATAATAATAATCCACAGTCAGCAAAACTGAGAAACTTTCTTTAGGAGCCACCTGCACCACTTCACCAACTTTAACACAGAATGGTTTGAGTTGGAAGGGACCTTAAAGCTCATCCAGTTCCAACTCCCTGCACAGGCAGGGACACCTTCCACTAGAGCAGCTTGCTCCAAGCCTCATCCAGCCTGGCCTTGAGCACTGTCAGGGGTGGGGCAGCCACAGCTTCTCTGGGCACCCTGTGCTAGGGACTCACCACCCTTATAATAAAGATAGTAAGATCTGGTGTTAAGATCAATTTCTGTGTTAGCAAGTTGAACTGAACCAAACATTACCTTCTCCCCAGTCCTGGGCCTGCTGCGCTCTCCTCTGGGCTATCAGCCGGTTTGCCATGTTCCTCCGGTGCCTCGGCATCCCATCTCCCCTCTCATCCACATGGGGCCGTGGTCTGGCTGCTGCTGCTGCAACATCTCTCTGGTGTTCCTCATCAGCTGCAAAAGGAAAATAGAACTGATGTGAGATCCATCACCTCCGCTTGCTGCAGTTGTCCTTTCACCAGTCAGCTGTTGCAATGAGAATGGCAATGCCAGTGGTGCATTCCAAATGAGAAAATGCCTCCCCATTCTCATGTGTTTTTCTCCTGCATGGCAGGAGATATCTGCAAGTTGCTTTCCCATGATTAAGCAGGACCACGCACTGGAACTTTCTTATTAACACCCTGTGCAATGGAGATTTTATCCTGACAGCAGTCTCTTCTGCAGTAACATATAGATCATTGTAAAGAAAAAGCTAATGTGCTAATTAGCTATGTGCTACTGTTATTTCAGCTGACAGAACCCACACACACAACAAAAATAAATCAGCACATCAAAGACAGCCCCCCAAGTGCTCAAAATAACATCCTTAATGTAATAACTTAATCTAATAGTAATCTGTTTTTCCCTTCTGATAGAAAACTATTCCCTTTTATACGGCAGTCTAGTAATTTCTGAGTTAGCAGAATGCAAGGACCCAGAAGCACTTTTTCCCTTTCTAAAGTTGTACTAACTTAGAAGTAGATTTATCTGAACTCAAACCCCAGAACAGGCATGTTCAGAGTGGAATATGTAAATCCTTATACCTGAAACAAAACCAGAAGAACAAATAATGATTGCAAGTTCTAGCTTGAACACATAAAGAGTAACTTCATTCTCCCATCCCAATGGAGCTGTGGGTCTCCCAACAAATACAGGTAGGGGAAGACAGAACACCAAAGGTTAATGCAGCTCCACTCCACCCTCTCTGCTTATGCTTCAGTTACTAATTAAGATGTTACAAACGAGGAATATCCTAACAGAGGAGCAGCAGGGAGACAGCATGATAGGAAGCAACAGACCAGTGGGCTCATTTCAGAAGGTCTCCATAGAAAATCCTCCACCAGCTTTTTCTCCGAGACCTCCAAGATCCTGTTGCTATCAACGATGGTAGTCATGCTTAAACAGTCCGATAATGGTAAAACATTATCATCCTTGATACCTGCTTTGCATATTCTGTTGATAAGCAGAACTGATATTTGTTATGTTGTTACTTGCTCAATCCTGCAAAGAATTAACTGCTGTACCTTAATTCAGGCAAATATTCAAATGGTCTTATGCAAAGCTGCAAACCTACTCATTTACTTCAACTCAGGACCCTTTTTTGCACTTTGCTGGTACCAGCAGGGACACAAAATACTTTTCCCACTCTGTCAACTCTGCAGCTTCCTCTGATCCTAAAAAACCCTACTATTAGCATAGCTACAACCAGAAAATAAGATTCATTACAACTATATCTATGTGATGATCCAATGTGTGCTTGGAGCTCATCTTTATGCACCTCAACTAGCTTCAAAGCAGCTAACTTTGGTTCTGATAACACTATAGCTGCAGCCCAGAGTAATGTGGGGAAGTATTTGGTCAGCAAAATCTGTAGCAGTTCAGGACTGCTGCAGCAATGATGTTAGCAGTGCCCCAGCCAACTCCAGCACTAACACACACCGGGACATTTGGAATTGAGTCACTGCACTATCACACTGCTGTCACCCTTTTTATCCACTCCTTTTATGTGGGGACTACAACAGGTCTACTATAAATTACAGAGTGCTGGCTCCAGAGATCTGATAATCTTGCTTCAAGGCTTGCCCAGTCTTATTTATAGCATGATAATGCTTATTTTTGATTGCCATAGAACATGCAAAGGCAGAGCAACAGGTCACTTACTGGGACACTGTTACATGCCAGAAATACTCAACCTACCAAAGACTTTTTATACAAAGGCAGTATTTCTCTTAATAAGCTTTTGAGATACACCACAATTCCAACCTTAGCATCCTTTCACCAGGAAGCTTCAGTGGGTTTAGCCCAGTAGCCTCCAGTGATGGTCTTGCACAGCCAGACACTTGCTCATTCTGGAGCTTGGTTTTGGTTCTCAGTGTCCTGTGAAACAGACTGGTTTACATTTTGTGAGAGAGGAATCTATTTATAAGCCACATATTCATTTCAAACTGAGGTGTTTAACCCTCACAGAAACCAATGTGTGAACCAAGCTACCCTGTTTGCTCAATTAAATTATCCACAGGAGACTCAGTAATTCTTCAAAGCTGACCAGTGTTAAAGGGGCTTTGAAAGGCACAGTGGTCAAACATACAAGGCAGTTGTTGGACAACGCTTGTCAGACCTCCAAAACATACAAACAGCAGAAGACATCTAAACACTATAGATTGTTATTTAGTAGGAAATAATATGCTTTAATAAAGCTTTTTTCTTCCCTCCTTGCCCTAAAGCTTCTGCTTGTAGGCATTCATCTGGACAGACACTTGAGAAACATTAATGTTAGTCACTGCATTTCTCCCAATGCTTCATGAGGGGGAGGAGAAAAGAATCATTCACTCTGCCTGTAACATGTTTCTACCTGGCCGGTTCTTCAGGGGTCAGTGATTTGCCTATGTGGCTCAAGACGCATCAGCTGGTGCAATGCCTAGAAAGGCAGACAAGCTCTTTCTCCCTCCAAATTGGAAGTATCACAGATTGTCCAGAACTGTATGAGTGGGCCTGCAACTTGTGGTCTCACAGAACATAGAGGATACACTTAAATCATAGAATCACAGAGTGGTTTGGGTTGGAAGGGACCCTAAAGCTCATCCAGTTCTCTTGACCTGCTCCAGCACCTCAAGGTCTCTCTTCTAGTGAGGGGCCCAGAACTGAACACAGGATTCGAGGTGCAGCCTCACCAGTGCCCAGTACAGGGGGACAATCATTGCCTTGCTGCCACATTGCTGCTGATACAGGCCAGGACGATGGTGGCTTCTGGCTGCCTAGGCACAAGCTGCTCATGTTCAGCGGCTGTCAATCAGCACTCCCAAGTCTTTGCAATGTTATATCACTGGAAAGAACACTTTCAGAACCCAGACTTCTCAGGACCTAATTTTATGTCCCCCAGGTATAAATTTGCTCTTTCACAAAGCCTTGCAAATTTCCACTCAGAGGAAAGACATCTTCCCTTGTGAAGCAGTCTTCTGCTATCACAGCACATCATGATCAGTTCTATCAGATAAGCAAGTCCGTCAGCGTAACACCTGGGCTGGCAAGTTTCAAGCAAGACAAAGTTCTTGAGCTCCCTCATCCCACACCAATGCAGAGAGAGGTCCACCTACTGCACTCTCACAACCTCATGGTACTTCCCACCACACTGGTGGCATTCAGTATCTTTCACCTTCACGCTAACCTAACCTGGGGAATTCAATGAGAAAGCAATGCAACATGCCACAAGTGGAATTGTGCTTGGCTTTCCCAGGAAGGTGCTTTTCCATAGTTCATCTTATCACCTTAAGGCTTGTTCACAAACAGATATGCCAACCATGGATAAAAGCTAGCCAGGCTACAGATTTTCTATTCTCAGCAGAACAAGTCCAGACATGATCTTGCTGGAACCACTCTGCTGCTCCAAACGACCTTTGAAAGGAAACACAGAGTTACAGGATTTACCTCTGGTGACTCTTAGCTCCTTTCATTCTCTAAACCAGCCAAGTTTAAAAGGAAATTCCCAAAAAGAGAATAAAGAGAAGCTGCTGCTCTAACCCCTAGACTTTAACAGCAAAAGAGTAAGTGAGGCCACCACCAGTTCTCCAGGTTAAGTGTCTCTGGTTTCAAGTCTTTTCCATGTTTACAGCCTTACTAGCTGAATTCACACAGCTTTACTAGAGCTGTAGCAGCTTCCACTTACCACGTAAGAAAAAGGAATAGGAAAGCAAATTCCTGTTTAAGACCAAGTCTTGCAGATATTAAATACATCACAAGCTTTGAAGACTAATTTTTGTTGTGTAAGGAGAAAAAAAGTCGTTCTGCAAAGGACTTAATAATGACAGAAATCAGGATATTAAGGTAGAAATTATCTTCAGCCCACAATAAAATAAAGCAAGACCAATGTGGAAGTGTCAAAAAGCCACCACTGAAACAGAGGCTTCAACATGATTAAATTATCCTGGGTGTAAACTAACTTTAACCAAGCTGCTCACAACCAGATTGAAGCTTTTGGAGAATCCACACCATTTAAAACAAACGTTTAGGCTTCATTTTAGTCAGAACTTTTTATGCTTAGGAAGAAAATAAATCCTCCCAAACCTCATAGCCTCTGATTTACCCAAGTTAGTATCATGAAATTATGTATTTCAGTCACTTTCATGAAAAGCTCAGCTCCAAGTCACCAACTTCATCAGTTTCCAAGCTATTAAACAGTATTAAGACAAGGTCTATACAATAAGAGGTGTAAGGAAATATGTTCTTAAACTTACTGATTTTGACTAGTAACACTGAATTGCTGATGAAAAATAATGTTTACTGAAATGTGATTTTACATTTAAGTAATAACTTAATTATTACCAGCAAAGCTTTTAAAGCAAAGTCCTTACCAGCATACACTGCCTGTGTAAGCCCTGAAAGGTCTGGGTTTTGTGGTTTTCTTTGTCTCTTAAAAAAGAGATCATCAAAGCTACATCTCCCTTAAAAGAAAAGCAAAACAAATCAACCCTAAATCACCCCAAATCCCAGAAACTGGTGGTGTTATAATGACAAAGGCTTCAATGTTTGTGCTGCCTAAATATATGAAATTGAGACCTCATAGCTAAACAACCTCCCTTCTTCAACTCAGAAAGGTTGCTGCAACAGACCTGGCAGTCTTTGGTTTATGGTTTGACTTGATGATCCTAAAGGTCCTTTTCAACCTAAATCATGGAATAGTTTGAGTTGGAAGGAACTTAAAAGCTCATTCAGTCCCAACCCCCTGCAACAGGCAGGGACAGCTTTCACCACAGCAGGTTGCTCCAAGCCCTATCCAAATGACTCTACGATTCTGACTGCTGGCAAACATCCTATTTGAGAGAGGGCTGAAGTGCTGTATCATCTCCCTGTTCCCAGGATGGGACAGCACAACACCATGCAGATGCATACAGCGGGTAGCAAGCCCTTCCAGCACCACGTGAAGAGGAAAAGTGGCTACAGCTGTCATGAGATGGAGAGGCTGGCCTGTTACTGGGGTGCCATACCTGACAGGAGCACTAACCTGCCAAGGAGGACCCGGGGTGTCCTCACACAGTGGCTTTCACTCCATTGCAATAGGGACACCCGCCTATCTCGAGAGCACAACCCAGCCAGACCTCAACCCCACGGCAAACCCGCTCACCCCGGCCCCGCCTGGACCCGGGCACCAGGCCCATCCGGCAGCAGCAGGCCTCACCGCCGGCCGGGACTCCCCTGGGGCCTGAGGGGCCACCCCGGCGGGCGGAGTGAAGCGCAGGACACCGGGGATCCATTGGGATCCACTGGGATCCCCCGCCATGGCGGCTCCCTCAGGGGAAGGCCTCAGGCGGGCGACCCCACCGCGGTTTCCATGGAGACGCTCACTCCCCCCCCGACCCCATTGAGAGCAGGGGCGGGCCTGGCTGAAGTCCCACCACCGGAACGGGACGGGGGGAGCCTCGGCGGGGCCATGACTCACCTTCCCTCACTTGGCCGCGGAGACGGGTGGCGAAGAAGAGGAGCACGGCGAGGAGCGCGGCGGCGATGGCGAGCAGCACCACATCCATCACCCAGCACGGCACCGGCCGCCGGTATCTGTGTGTGTGCGGCGGGGGGGGGGGGAGGACGGCGCTTGGTACGCTCCGCCTCTCCCCGCTGCAAGGCCCCCGCGCTGGGGTGTCCCAAGCTGCCTGCAGCGGGGCGGCTCTGAGGCGGGCGCGTAGGGGATGCGCAGGCGTGGCGTGGGGCAGCCCGCGCGGGGAGGGGACCTGGTAAGGGGAGGTGAAGCTGTGAGGGACGGTGTCTCTGTGGTGGTCTGTGGCTGTCGGAAACGGGAGGGAAGTGGAAAGGAAAGGTTGGGAACTGAGAGGTAAAACTATAGCTTCATCCATAACCACGCACCTAAGTAATGCATCGGGTCATAGAATCGTGGAATGGTTTGGGTTGGAAGGGATCTTAAGGATCTGGGGTCTGGAGCATCTCAGGAGGAGAGATTGCGGGAGCGGAGCCTGGTTAGTCTGGAGAAGAGCAGACTGAGAGGGGGCTCATAAATGAAGATCGATATCTCAAAAGTGGGTGCCGGGAGGATGGTGCTGGATCCTGTCAGCAACAGGGTGAGGAGCAGTGGCCATAAACTAAAACACAACAAATTTCACCTCAACATGAGGAAGAACTTCTTTACATTGAGAGTGTCAGAGCACTGGAACAGGCTGCACAGGGGTGTTGTGGGGTCTCCCTCTCTGAAGGCATTCAAAACCCACCATGGACACCCTGTTTCAGTGTGTAACCTGGTTTAGGTGGCCCTGCCTTGGCAAGGAGTTGGAGCAGATAATCTCCAGAGGTCTCTTCCAACCCTAATGGTGCTGTCATTCTGTGATTGTCCATTTCCAGCCCCCTGCCACAGACAGGGACACCTTCCACTAGGGCAGGTTGCTCCAAGCGCCATTCAGCCTGCCCTTCCAGGGATGGGTCCACCCTGGGCAGGCTGTGCTGGGTATGCCATCTGTCAGGGTGTCCCTGGCAATGGAGCTTAAGTTACACCTATGAGTAATATCTAACTTTTGCCTTTTAGACAGTGTTATGCAGGTGTGGAATGAAGCCGGAGCTGCCTGGCTCAACAGCATGTCAGGTAGCTGAAGAAACCAAAGGAAGTTTGCCCTGACAAAATCGGAGAGTCTGACCAAGCTGTTTCATGTAGTGAACTGGCTTAATTTGGTAAAAAAATAGGAAATCAAGCTGCCCAGAGGAAGGTGATTTGTTTAAAAGTCAAGTGGGACTTTGGAGCAAGTCCAGAGGAGGCCACGAGGGTGATAAGGGGCTGGAGCACCTCCCGTACACAGATAGGCTGAGACAGTTGAGGCTCTTCAGCCTGGAGAAGAGAAGCTGTGTGGAGACCTCAGAGCAGCCTTCCAGTATCTGAAGGGGGCTACAAGGATGCTGGAGAGGGACTCTTCATCAGGGACTGTAGGGACAGGACAAGGGGTGATGGGTTCTAAGTGAAACAGGGGAAGTGTAGGTTAGATATAAGGCAGAAGCTCTTCCCTATGAGGGTGCTGAGGCGCTGGCGCAGGGTGCCCAGAGGAGCTGTGGCTGCACCATCCCTGACAGTGTTCAAGGCCAGGTTGGACACGGGCTTGGAGCAAGCTGCTCCAGTGGAAGGTGTCCCTGCCCATGGCAGGGGTTGGAACTGGGTGAGCTCTGAGGTCCCTTCCAACACAAACCACTTGGGATTCAATGATCTGTGCAGAGCCAGTGCAAGGTGGGTGGCCGTTGGCTGTAGATTGGTAATTACTTCAGGCTGATAAAATGCTGGTGCCCAGCCAAATGGAGGATCTGCCTTCTGTCCCTTCCCTTCTACTTGGCAGCAGCACTCCTTGGCTGTGCAACAGGCCAGAACAGGGAACTAATAAGGGAACTAATATATGTTGTTTTTTTTTTCCTGGATTCCTTTATCAGCCAGATCAGAACAAGGATTAGCACAAAAAGATGCTGCAGGAACTTGCAACTGGGGGTGGAGAGCAAATCTGAAACCAGTTGTGGGGCTCTGCCCCAGTCCTTTTATCAGTGAGTATTTTCTCTTTTACTAGTTTTGACCTGCTTTGTGGCTGTAAAGTTGAGACTGATCAAGCCCTTTCTTGCTCTGGAGATCCTTTTGCTGAGGCCTTTGAGCAAACAGCTGTTGGGGGAAATGTTTTAATACATGGAAAAGGGAAATGGGAGGCTATTGGATGTCTACACTTGATCCAAAAGAACTTTCAGCTGTGACAGACATACACTGTCAGGGGCTCGAGATAAAGTCAGATCTGTTACAGTAAAACCAGCTTCTATAAGAAGTTTGTAAAGTCTTATCACATCACAGTGGGATGTGCTCAAAAAGGAACCGAATGACAGACTTAATGTTTTATTATGAAGTCAATGTCCATACTCCTTTGCTCAGACTCTGTTGTCCGTGGTCTGTTTCTCTCTTAACAGGTTAGTGGAAAACAGGTTGTTGGAACAACAAGTCCAGAGGAGGCCACGAGGATGATCAGGGGACTGGAGCACCTCCTGTGTGAAGATAGGCTGAGAAAGTTGGGGCTGTTCAGCCTGGAGAAGAGAAGCTGCGTGGAGACCTCATAGCAGCCTTCCA
>WYDI02041480.1:0-15698 GCA_009867235.2 Psittacus erithacus
TACTGGTCTCCAGCTGGACATTGAGCCATTGACCACAACTCTTTGTGTGCAGCCATCCAGCCAGTTCTTTATCCACCAACTGGTCCACCTATCAAATTGATGTCTCTCCCATTTTGAGACAATGTCTTCTTGTGAACCCCCATGACTCATGTGCTTGCCTATGGGACTCAGACTGAAATAGGCTCTGGGAACAGCAGGCCTGAAGCAGAAGAAAGACCAAACTGGCTGGAATTATGAAGTAATGCCAGAAAAGGGAAAGTTTTCCAAATACACCTGTGGTTCATCTGAGAGCAAAATTTGAAGAAGATGATTTCATCTGCTGGATTTCCAAATGAGCTAAGACTCAAAACGCGCAGCATCACTGAAGTCTTGTTCATGTAGCTTTCAGCCTCCTGGAAACCTAAGTGTTTTTTCTGTACCCCCAAAACCCCTTGTCCAAATCACACCACAGGTCTTATCAGCAGAAAATGCACAATAGAAAAACTGCAAGACTGTAGCAGCAGGTGCAGAAAGCTACTGTGTCAGATGTAGCTGAGATCAGGTATCAATGGCAATTCATCATGTCAGCTTAAACAATAACAAAACAATGTCTGCCCAAGGCTCTCAGTGCACTAACACATCACAGCTCTACTAAAATCTCAGCAATATTAAAACAATTGTACCAGACAGCTCCAAAAACTCCTTTATATTCTTCCATTGCTTCTGGGGCCACCCATATCCCTTTCTTGAGGGCAGATAAGCATATATCCAGCCATTCTGTGGGAGACATACTGCTTACCCCCAACGCCTGGAATCCCCAGTGAAAATCAATTTCCTGGTTCCTTTCCAAGAGACATGAATTTCTTTGATGTGCCCAAGCTCAGTCTGAGGGTGAATGGGAACCAGGGTGGTGTGACCCCTCACTCAATGCGTTCTTCTAAGCCAGGACAGAGATCCTGAAAGACTGAAAGTTCAGTATGTTTTCCTTCTGGTCAAAACCTGTGAATGGAGTGCCTGTGGTTCTCCTTTTGCAGCAACTTACCCTGCAGAAAAATGACACCAATCAGCCCCACCTTAGTACTGGCCCGGAGCACAGAGCTGAGGCAGAGCAGAGGTGGGATGCAGCAGCATGCCATGGGCCCAGCTTCTGCCTGGACCCAGAAGGTTCTAGGCTGTGAGATACCACATGAAGTATAGTGGTGTCTCAGTGGTAAAAGGCAGCTGCCGCAGCAAGGTCATGTTTCAGTTAAGCTCAGCAGGGAGCTGAAACACAAGGGCAGCAACTGGGCTAAATAGCCCAGATCCAGCCCAAAAGAGTTATTCAAAATGCAAGCCCGCCTGAGCTGCCTTTTCCTGTAGCCGCTGTAAAGACTGGGCATAGTCAAAGAAAGGCAATTGGTTTGCTTCCAAGTTTTCCTGTTTTCCTACCAAACTTTTCATCCAGATCAGCAGCTAGAGCTGCAGCAGTGGCATGACTTGCAGGCCCCTGCGCAAATGAGTTGAGAGAAACATACCAAGAAGCACCCAGAAAGCATCTCCAAAATTGCCCAGGTGTGATTCCCCTAGTTGTATTTTGTCTGCATGAATTCTGACCTCATTGTCTCCTCAAATGACCCATAGCCCTGCCCAAGCAAGCTCAGAGACAGCTGTGTAGCCAGTTCAACTGGGATGAGACGGTGCTGCCAGCAGCATCCCATCTTGCTGGCATCTGCAGCAGGAGCTGGGGAAAAGCTCGTGGTCCTCATACATTCTTTGTCCTGGGACAAGGGCATGATAAGCTGAGAGAAACAGAAGCATGAGACTACACATGGAACTTAATACATGTTGGTGACAGCATCCATCATCCACCCCAGGCCAAGGTAATTATAGGTGAAAAAGCACTATGCCATCAATACCTCACTTCTGCAAGGCACCTGCGAAGGAAAGGATTCACCAGTCCTACCACACAGTTAGCCAGGCACATTATACAGATCGATGCCTCCTACATGTCAGAGAGAAACTAGCACTGAGTGCTCCTGCACTGCCCCCAATTGCTCAACATGCTGATCTGAGACTCATGGCCCGAAGACCCTGGCACACAATATCTTTACTGATTTCAGAGCAGAAACGGACTTAACGTTAATCTTTGCCAAAGCCTCTCATTTCCACACAGGAGTGGAAAGAAAAATGATGGCTGCTGCTGCCTGTAACTCAGTGCCAGCTCATCTTCCTTCCCTCCAGCCAGCTTCTTCCCAGAGAGTTTGTTTTTCTCACCATAAGCTATATATACCTGCAAGTGTAAACTAACAGGTTTATACTTGAGCAGACACAGCAGGAAAAGGTGTCTTGTTTTGTGGCCATGGATGCCCTGTGATGCTGATAAGGCCCTTTTTTATTAGGATCTGTCCCTTTAGGTTATGGCCACTGTATATATTCATGGGATGAATTAGCTCTATCTCCTCCTAGGGCACCACCATCAGTGGCGACTCAATTCATGCTGTTGCCTGCATTTGGCAAATTACACAGCCTCAGCAAAAGCCAGCTTTCACCAGATACAGGCTGAGCTGGAAGGGATTATCTCGATGGATAGACGTAAGAACCCCATACTTAGTGGCCCTCTTCCACCCACCCTTTGTGGCTAGTAACTCAAAATAAAAAAAAAAACAATAATTAAACCTGATGGCCATGTTCAACATAAAAGGTATGATCCTGGCAATGGTGAATTACCTGCTACTTTTTGTCTCCTCTTCCTCTCCTGGAGGACAAAAAAAGGTAATGTCGGTTCAGCCATTTCTTCTTCAAACACTGTGGTCAGGGTTGTGATGACAGAAAAAAAGATTACAGAGAAAATAAAAAATGTTAATTAAAAAGAAAAAATCTGCACGATTAGCTGATTTTTTTTATATGTTCCCACAAGTCACCAATGATGAAAATCAATCCTGAGAAAATATATCATCAGGAATGTACAGAAGGAAACCCAGACAGATCTTTGTAAGTGTGATTAACACTCATGTCAGCGTGCCCCTGATCCTCCCTCTTCCTTTGTTTCCCTCAGCCCTACACATCATCTCCTGTCCTATCTGCTCAGCTAGTCACACCCTTGACCTGTGTCTCTGAGATAATATATTCCCACAAGGGCAGAAATACATGATCTTAATTGCTGGATAGGGAACAGGGGAAATCACCTAACTTAAGCATGTGAGATGGAAGCATGTACTCTGCAGTTATTAGACAAAGATGATAAACACTCTTTCGAAGCCCGGAGTAAGGCAGGAATCTAATTTAGCTGCACTGAATTGCCCTCTGGAAGAGTTCAAGGTGCTTGCTGATAAATTAGGAGGATAATCTCCCCAGACAGCTCTGTGTCTACCAAAGATACCCGAAATTATGGGCACAGGGAATGGACTAAGTGCTGAAATGGAGGCTGGCTGCTCCACACAGGTTGGTGGGGAGCTGGTCGGCACGCTGCCCAGGAATAGCAGTTGTCTCCCAGCAGTCAAGAGGGAAGGACCTCTTGCGACCATTGACTTCCCGGCACACACATGGCCATCCATGGCCAGGTCTCTCAATGTTTTCATCTTCCTGAACGTCAGCTCAAGGGAGGTCTGCGCCACAATGTGTACCATCATGCAGTGTTTGGAAATCAGCTGTACCTGCAGGCAAAGCACAGCCCTGCTCCTCCTTGGCAGATGCTCAGAGGGTGGCTTCCATTACTGCCTGACCCCTGTGGGCAGGGAAGTGGAGCAATTCAGCTGCTTGGCTAAAAATAGGAGGAAAGACTTCCCTTTCTCCCTTTGGCCTATTCAGTGGAAGCTCTTCACACTGATTCAAGTCACTTTAGCAGCGGTCAGGCTTTTTTGTTCCCCAGCCTTTCCCAGCTCTGACCTGCTATTCTTTGCACCTACATTTCACACCCAGCCTCCCCACCTCTTCTCTGCCATGCCACTTTAGCCTTTTCTGTCTTCCTTTGCTTCTGCAGCTGCACCCTACCCCTGCAAGTTTCCTTTCCCCATCAGGATCGTACAGGCATTTTTAAGGCATCACAGATGTAGATAGAGGGCATATGAAACCATCATTTCAAGTACAGCCTCATGGCTACCATGCCTTCTGATGGCAACCACTGGCAGGAGCCTGAGTCTGATGTAGGCATCTGGACCAGTAGCTCTCAACATCTGCACAGCCACAGAGCAAACAAGGCACCAAGCAGCATGAGCCCCCACATAGCAACCACGTCCCTGTGGCCAGCACAACATCAGGTTAGCATGCTGCCTGAGAATTGGAGAGGAAAGCTGATGGGGGTGGACTGAAGCACATGGCAGCTTGGAGCAAACATAGGTTCAGTTTACAGAGCTGTACATGAACTTATTTTGCTTAAATTCTTGGATTTGCTCCACATGAAATCAGAATCTGGCCCTATTTTCAGTTCTTTCCCCTTGTGCTGTTACATCCAAAAGTCTTTTATTGCACTTGCAAACACAGCATCTGTGATAGTAGAAAGCTCCAGTGGTGTATTGAGCTAAAACCCTTTGGTCAGAATCAGCTTCTCCATAGAAAGACATAACACTCTTGGGTACTTGGTTATTACCAGGTCCTTTCCTCCACTGAGCCTGAAGGCTGGTCTCTGCCTGAAAGCATACATACAGCTCTAATGTGCTCATTACTTTCTTATAACTCTTTTTTGAAATTTGAGATGAATACCCATTTTCGTCCTATTTACACAAGTTGTGGAATAAATGCTAAGGAACATTTTGGAATGCAGTTATCGGTTCAGCATTGTGCCCTGCTTGCCAGCTTTGTACCAGAGTGGCGCAAGGAGTCATCATGGCATTTCACTGTTATTAGAGTTTCCAACATTAACATTCATAGGCAGAAGCATACCTTCAGGAGCCTTTTGTATTCTGGTCCCAAAGCTGCCTGATCATGCTTATGTAAGAAGTGGAGTGTTGACCACTTTTACGGAAATTAATCCACTCATCTACTGTTTTGCAAAACACAATACTGACAGAACTCTGCTACACAGACACACACACACAAAATAATGACAAGTTTATTATGGCAACATCGGCATAATGGAATTATTCTACTGAAAATATGAATCACTGCATATTTATTCTAGACGAAGACACCAGAATCTGTCCCACTCCTCTGCAAAAATTGCAGTGAAAAGCAGAATGTACACTAGCTGAAGCAAAGCATCCCTGGTGTAGGAGATGCATAATTACATTGAAAATGTATCTCCCAAAGGGAAAAAATATCCTACAACTTCTCATTAGGTAATTGCAGATACTGTCATGAGACATGTGTTATCTACCCAGTGACTAAATGGCATTCTCTCTCCCAGAGGTGTGAGGGTAGAGCTGCATCTTAGAGTAGCTTAATATGTTATCACCCCTCAGGAGAAAATAAAAGGCTACCCCTGTGTGGGCTCTACTATACTGACTCATTAAGGTAATTTTCTGGAGTCTCCCATACAAGTTCTCCCTCAGGCACAGCCTAATGGCCATACACAAGCTGGGGCCTGAACTCATGCTAAACACATAACTGTGCAACAGGTTTTTACAGATTTTGGAAAGAAGGGGGGTTTCTGGATGAAGGAAAAGGTATCAACTGGCTTGCTTGTGGTTCTTGTGTGAATGAAGATAAATGGAAGTAGGAACTGAAGATTTGGTACCCAAATGATTAGTGTTGTTGCAGAGAAAGTACAGCGCTGACAGCAGCAGATGCTGGTCTGGTACTCTCACAGGGGTAGCAGTAGTCACAGTTCTTCTCCAGGCTCTGTTTTATCCCTGTTTCTCTAATACACTGCCCCATTTGCATCAGGTGGGACAGCCGGTCAGCACAAGATGCTAGGCAGACAGTCTCTTCTAACTGGAAAATCAGTAAAATCCAACCAAGACTTCTTTTGCACAGAGTTTTAGCAAGTGATCAGGTGTCCAGAGAAAGGAGTTCCTTCAGCTGGGAAACTACTGCACTAGAAAGCAAAGGAAATAATGAGGGAATGACAGACAACTCCAACCAGAGCAAAGGAGACAGGAACATAGCGGTAATGGGACACCTGGTCTACTACCACATGCAAAACTTCAGGTCTTTGGCAGGTGAAAGCCAGAATTCTGCTTTGGGGAAGTCGTCAAACATCACTCCCAAGCTCTTAGTTTAACAGCCGGGAGGCTGGGTAAAAAATTAAACTAATGAAGAGTAGGTAATTAACCTGCGGCTTTCTTTAATTTCTTAGTTTAAACCAAACAAACTGTTTTGGGAATTTGCAATATGATATCTACAGTGAGAAAGAAGTATTTGTACTGAAATGCCTATAAATCTTGTGATTTGGACAAGATATTCAATGTTTCTGAAAATCTGAAAAACTTCATGAATCTCTTTCCCTGTCCTCTCCCTGTGCCCAACCTCCCACCCCAACAAGGAAAATTAAAAAAAAAAAAAAAAAAAAGGAAAAAAGAAAAAGAGGCTCACTGTGCTTTTTAAATCTCTGTCGCAATATTTTGGGTGCAACTTTAACAATATTTCTAGATGGAAACTTTAAGATTTGTTGCTACTGCTAAACATACATCCCTTGGTAATTATCTGAGCTATTAAAAGAGATTTTTCTTTACATGAAAGAGAGTGGAACATTTAAATTAGCCTTAAAATATTAGATTGAGATAATTTTCTATAATTAACCATTCCAAGTTCTTCCTAAATAACTTCCCTCAGTAAATCAAAGATATTTCCCTTCTTAATTCTGCTACTACTGTCTCTAATAGGAGTCTATGCCCAGTTTTATATTGCATTTTCTGCTACAGCCATCCTAATAAAGCTCATTCAGAACAGAATGTACAACACTTTCTGGCTGCAGGAGCAGGTTGTCCTACCCATTGGATTCAGAGGGTAATTAAAATTTACTCTTACACCTGAAGCTTACAGTGGATCAGGGAAATCTCACAAGCCCACTCCCCAAAGAAGATGCTTGAGGTTTTGTGCTATAAGGATGGGAGATCAAGCACTGGGAAAGCAAGTGGGAAGCAGTTGCATTCACACGAGGCGACTTGCTGTCTGGCACTGCAGTGGCGGCCGTAACAGGCAAAGGGACCAGAGGCAGAAGGAGGATCCAGGGAAAGGACAGGTCCCTGCATGAGGAGAAGTGACATGGACTTCAGCCAAGGAGGGGCAGTTGGGGGAGGTGAGAACAGTCATGGAGCAACAGTCAGGAAATCACTAGTCTCACATCACTGAACAAAAGCCATCATTCAACTCTGCAACAGCCTACCCCCAAACAGAAAAAAACAGTTTTTCTTCACTCGGCTCCCAGGGTGCCATGAACAGGATTATAGAAGAACTGAGAAACTATCATCAAGTATTATCTTCCGTATTATGCTTGTCCAGTAGCAGAGGTACTACTTGCATGGCTTCCCCCTCCTTGAAGTACCAAGAAGGAAAGGGGAACCAGGCATCCAGTTGTGGCCCCTTTCCCTCCCTTGCTCCTCTCACCAGCATAAGACAAAGCAGGACAGAATCACTTTGCTCTTGCCAATCAGAGAGAGTAGCAGAAGCTTATGTTGAGATAAAGGAATGAAGGAACATGATGCTAGATCCCCAGACTGCAGGTAGTCCCTTCCCTAGTACACAAGAGGCTGGGCACGCTGGGTGCCTGTCAGTCAAGAGGCAGTACCTTCACGTCAGACCCTTGTCAGAGCAACCAGGGCAGTGCATCCTGCAGTGCCAGTGCAGCAGAGGTTGCCAGTGGTCCAGCCTGCCCCACGTACCCATTAACTGAATCAGTGCAGGGGAGGAGTTACTGCTGTGTTCCTATGTGATTCCTGTGCTTTGGAGGATACAACATCTGCAAGTCATTGTGGGGAAGAAGACTGAGCCCCAGTGGGGCCATCTACAGAGATGCACAGCCCTGGGGACTAAAGCAAGCCCACACTGCCCTGCCAGCCTTCCTTCCTTAGGTGAAAGCAGGGATTGCTCCTTCACTAAGTTCCCTTCCATCTGGCTGAGGTTCAATGGCAACCTCTGGAGTGAGACTGAGACCCCACCACAGCCCTCAATTAACCCAGCTGGTAAAAGCTACCCTTCACTACTGCTTTGGATATTTTTAATTTAACCTACAGTAGCTGGATGTTTTTATCCATCTGCCTGCTTGATTGAAGAGCCCTCTGTCATCACATCCATGTTCCCAGTGGGTACTCAGAAATGTGGGTCAAGTCAGGCCCTGGCCTCTTGGGTGATGTCAAGTAAATTGAATTCCCAAGTCTTCCATCACAAAGGCAAGTTTTCTGGTCTCCAAATTGTTCTCACTGCTCTTCTCAGAGCCTTCTCCAGATTAGCAGTGTGTTTCTAAGGCTCAGAGCTGCACACAGCATTTCTGCTGGAGTCACTCCCATAGCAAGCACAGAGGTGACGCCAATGCTCCACTTCCAACCCAGTGCTGCTGTTTGTGTCCCAGCCTTGCTCTGGGACACTCCTCCATGTGAATGTCCAGGATAAACTCTGTCACACTGAATATGGACTGCATTCTTTGTTGCCAGCTGAAAGCCTTCTGTTTGTTCAAATGGTTTGCTGCACCCCAGTGAAATGAGTTCCAGGTTACTTCATAGAGAAGTGATTGATCTCAGGAATGATTTCTGTTTCACATCTGTTTACCACAACCTTTGTGTTGTAACTTCTTTTCTGCCCCTTAAAGCCTCTATCCAACTCAGCAGCATGCGGGGGTTGAGGGGGAAGCATGTTATTTGACTTCCTTACAGTGGACAGCAGGATTCTCTCTTTCTAATCAGATTCTGATTCTCTCTTCCTGACAACAAGGGCAAATTTATCCAGCAATGGGTGATGTCTTGGCATACATCCCAGGCTATGTCAGCAAGCTGTCAATGTGACAGAAGCTCCTGGGGGAATGTTACAAGCAAGACCCTGACATGGTTGGCTGAAATATGCCAGACCAGACAGAAAAACCTCCTGAAGGGAACAGGCTTTCCTAGGTGGAGTGGGAGCCCCCACCTGTGCACTTTGTTTAGCAAAAGCCAAAAGCAAGGAAGATGGCAGCATGCTGTGGCCATGGCTTCACTGCCATAAAGAAGCACCACTGCAGGTAGGATCCATGCTTCTGGCTGCTTGCCATCCCTCTTGTGCCATGCTGCAGCCATTCAGTGAGCAGTGACACAAACCAGCAATTTTACATCATCATATAAGTGCTGATGTTCGCACAAGGACACAGCATCCCCAGCTCCCACTTAATTTTATGTTATTGCATCATGGCCAATGTACATTCCTGCTGTCAGTTACTTGAGCACGTGGGGCAACCAGGATTTGGCCAAGATAGCATGGTGCTGGTCATCAAACCTTCACCCAGCATCTGCCTGCAGCAATGCGACAATCACTGCTGCAAAGTTCAGGGTAGCTCCTTGCAGAGTGAGATAAGAAGGTGGATTATCCTTCCCACTCTGTGCCCAGCTGCTGCAACAGACCTTGAAGGTATTCCCAGGCATTTGTGAGCTTAATATGTGAAAGGGTCTGCCCCAGCTCTGCCCCATACTCTGCCCCAGGATTTGCCCATATTTGTATCCTGCAGACAAGAACAGGAGGGTCCCTCAGTGATGCTGTGCTTGGAAAGCTTGGGAAGAGCTACCTGGCTGTCATCAGGGGGTATTATTAAAAAAGAACTACTCCATGATCTCAACTGGGGCTAAAGCTCCTACTATGCAGCTGCAGAACCCAGACAGCTTTCCCTGAATGGCTCAAATCCAGTTACTGTCTCACTTCTCTCCTTCATTACATGTTTTCTCCAGAGTACCCATTTAAGCAGTTATTACAGATCCAAATATTTTGATTAGCGCAAATGTGAGTTCAAAATGCTCTGAGCCATAGGGGCAGGAAGGGCACTGTGAAACGTTTTCTAGACAAACACTTGTTGTCTTCTCATTTAGAAGACATTTTCACGGAAATTTCGTGGGGATGTAGCTGAATACCCTCTCAAGGTCGATTTAACATGGGACAGGTAAGACATGAGCACAATGGGTTTCAATTTGCTCTGAATTAATTTTATTGCCTTTCCAGCAGGTGCCAATAACCAGTGCTCTTGTTTGTTAACAAGTGTCTGCTGTATGAACCTTTTAAACTAGAAGAGTATTTTAACACCCACCAGAAGCTGTTTGGCTCCATTATTACTCAAGACACTCTGAAAAACCTGGCATTTCCCTTGGTAAACATGAAGGCACTGTTAGAGGGCACTGAACACAACACAAAGGAGTTTGAAGGCTAAGGCAATTTTGTGTAAGGAGAAAATCCCAAGTGCAGTCATTGCCTTTCACTTCTAACAGCATAGCTGTTAGCACATTATGTAAGGAAGAGAAACTATCAATTCAGTAGACTAGTGGTCAATTTTCAGAATAAATGCAGACCAGACAGTTTTGGGTTTTGGATAAAGAGTCATGCAGAGCTAACAAATTGTGTATGTGCACGTGTGTGTGATGTGTGTTCATGCTGAATTCCTTCACCAAGCAGCAGCAAATTCAGCAATATGGTGGACAGCAAAAGAGCTGCAGCAGCCCAAGCAATGGACAGAAACGTCTGTACTTCAGATCTGTGCAGTTACAGAGAGATATGCCTAAACTGCCAGCTTCAAGCAGCAGGAAAAGTGAAAAGCAAGGACATGAAATATTTACCATGCTATGCTTTAAGACAAACTTTTTGCCATGCACCAGTTTCTGGTTTGGGGGGAGAATTAGGATCTTTATAAATACATTACAAAAACAGTCCCAGAAGTGGGGATGTGCTAACATAAGCAGAGGAAGGTTCATTCTGGATGCTGCAAGCAGAGCTGCAGGGATGGCCCTGTGACTTACAGGGAAAATGAGCACTAGCTTCCTCATGCCTACAGGCTGTCCTTACCCTGCAATACTTATTTCTTTCCAGAATAGCCCCCAGAAGCTTGCAAAAATACACTTACAAGCTGCTGTTGTTACAGCTTGTAACACAAGGCTGCCTACATCCTGACACTGCTCCACCCTGCCTTGCCATGCTGGTCTGAGGTGTGTGAATCCCTCTTCTTCCCACCATCCTCTTCCTCCACACCATGACTTGGACCTAGCCCTGAGAGGAGGCAAACAGATAGTTGTCAGCTGCTTCAGCTGCCTGTCCCAGCATCCTGCTTTCTACAGGGAGATGAAATTGCCACCTCCTCATGACTGCAGAATGCGAAAGCATCTCAAAGCCTGAAGGTGCTACTGTGGCTGCTACACAGAGCTCGCGCCCTTGATCATCGGGGGATCCCAAAGTTCCCAGGGGTTTCCAGAAGGAAGCAAGTGCTAATGCTCCCAAAATCACCACGCTCCCGAGGGGCAGCAGGATGGCCAAAGCTGTGCCTAACAGAAGCTCACCACTGAGCATGCCAGCCTTGGCATCATGTGGTTTACTCTAGCACATGCCTCTTCATCCAAAATTAAGATGCAGGCAAAAGGTTGTTCCCTCTGCTGTGGCAGCAGTGGTTATTTTCCTATTGAAAAGAAAATTTCTTCCCATGTACAAAAAAGGAAACAATAAAACCAGCTGTACAATAACAAATAACAACATTATTTGCTTTAAACTGGCTGAGATTAGTAGCTCCCTGTGAAGTTCTCAGATCACAGAAACTGACTGTTAGAGCGAGTAGCTTTTAAATCAATTATGTATGGATGGATATTAATAATGATGTAGCAATGGGCTGAGAGAGTGGACACATAAACACTTAATCCTAGTTCAGCACACATAGATGCTACCAGCTCTCTGTATTTCCCACTCTATGTCTTTCCACCACATAAATCACATTATGATCACTTCCAACTCTAGCTGTCTTAATTTGGAAATAATCATTTCAAATACGTTAACATTTTAAGCATCCCACACAAAACTGATTGCTCTGAGATCTCCATTATTCTTTTTAGCATAGTGAATACACACTTAATATTTCCTAATAGGTACTAAGAAGATCAAGGCAGAAAAGGCTTCTAAAATAAATCATGCTATTTTAAGAGGATCCAATTTAAACAAGTGCCAGCTAAAATATTCCTGGATTGAAAAGTTTTCTATAGTAACTTGCAAGTGCAAAATTAGTCACCAGGACAGTTTTTGCTGCCATCTCTTTTTGTCGCAGATCTGTACTTCTGTCCAGTTAAAAATTCCTAGTTTGAAAAAAGGAAGGTGTGGGATGAGCACTGAATTTTATCTAAATCATTAGGAAACTTATTCATGTTTTTAAGCCACAGCTTGCAGGTAAGGTCAAAGGATTAGTCTCTCCAGGACTTAGTATAAGGCTTGCTCCAGCAGCTGTTAAGGAAAATGGAGCCACAGATTCTGAACACGGGATTGCTAGTCAGGCTCCTGCCAAAGCAAATTTGGGCCTATTGTGGCCAAATACATTCTCCATGGATCTGGTGGGAAGAAGAGGGATCCACACACCTCAGACCAGCATGGTAAGGCAGGGTGGAGCAGTGTCAGGATGTAGGCAGCCTCGTGTTACAAGCTGTAACAAGCTGTTACAAGATCCATTCTCCATGGATCTTACAGACCCCGTGACAGGCTGCAACATCCCAGACAAGTGCATTTGCAAGACCAAGACCAGAACACCCAATGCACCTACTCTATTTTTCATCCTGGCTCTCTTTAAATTCCCACTTTGAAACACACAGAAGCTTCTTTGTAGTAGAAAAGGAAGAAAATAAGGTCCTGGATATAAACAAAGGTGATAACTACTGTCAGGCACACAGATGACAAATCTGTTGAGTAATTGTGTTGGTTCGTTTCCAAACAGTTCCTATTAAAGCCTGTAGGAAATGTCATATTCTCTGCTCACCCATTTGAAAGGCAGGCTGCAGATCTCAACCTCTACAGGAGTTTCCAAGCACCTGCCTTTCTGCAGGGGATTTCCAGACTCCAGACTTGCCGCAGCCTCCTGTGACTCCAGTTGCCCTTACTTTGTCCACCCAAGCCAAAGAACCTATTACAAAAAGGAATGGTCATCCAGGCATGAAAGGTAAGTATCACAATGCTCAGGCAGGCAGGGACATGTGGCGCATCCTCTTCGGATGTGCTGCTGCCGAGGGCTCATCTGACCACACTGCTGCTGGGCTGTGCCATGGAGACTGCAGCCTGCAGCCAACATGCTCAGGACCCTGCCCTTCTGCTCTGAACAGCTGAACAGCTTGGTGAGCAGCCCCCCTCACACAGCAGCTCACCATGTCCCCAAACTCCTCTGCCCCTTCTTGATAGCTTGCTCTTTCTATTCATCTGCTTTACTCCCAACACTGAAGACTGGTCCCCATTAGGCAGAGGGTGAATTCTGCAAGTGGAAGCAGCATATTAAATTGCAGGGAATAATAGCTGCTTAGCCCCAGAGAAGTGGCTGTCAAGCTGCACCCGTCCCTTCCTGGAGAGGTCGAGGATGTACAGGTCTCCACTGCAGCAACAGAGCAAAGCCCAGAACACAAGAAGATCTGAAGGCCTACACCTTGGTGATAGAGTCAGTGAGATAAGTCCACCAGGGATGGGGGACCCAAGGCACAGCAGCAGAGCACTGAATTGCAGGCTTGCAGCCACACGCATAACTTCTTCCTGTGGCTCAGGTGGACAGACAAAACACAAGACATCATGAAGTTCATATATTGATGCTCTAAACAGCAGTTAAACCCCAAAGTCCACAAATTGCAACAGAAAGCTGCCTGTGGTAAAACACTGGACAGCTGGAAACCCAAATTAATGCATTCTGGTCACTGCTGCCAAATTATCTCAAGTGGACTGATGGCAGCAAATAACAGACAAATGAATGGAAAGCTGGGCTTTGGTTTATTGTTCAGTTCATGAGAACACATCTCAGTATAGGCTCCATGCACGAACCTCCAACTGCTCAGGCCCTGAAGCAGCCTTTGTAAGACAGGAGGCAAGGGGCTGGATCCCTGATTCAACAATGTGTGTGTGGGCATGCACCCGATTTCAAGGGCATTGTGAAAACCAACTGAAACCAGCCTGTGGAGAGACTTCGCTGATGCAGGGCTGAGTTGTACACTCCCTCCATTACACACCGCAGTTGCTCACCATCATCTAATTGCAGTGTGGCTGCCTCAGCATAAGCACCAAAAACAGCCCTTAGTCATCCATGCCTGTACAGGCTGGCCTTCTCCCCAAGGACCTCACATCCCGCTTGACACGTTCAAGTTGAATTGGGCACTGCTGTGTGAGGCCCCTGGAGTAGATCACGGGGAGACAGAAGCACCAGTGACCTCCAGGCAGTGCAGGGGGCCAGCGTTATAGAGGTGGGATTTCTGTCTTCCCTCACAACCCACCTGCGCCAGAACTTCACAGTCTGAAAAATAAAACCTCTCAAATCAGCACTTACAGACCTGGTAAAGCAGTGGTGCCTTTCAGAAGCCAGTCGCAGATATTAAAAGCTCCCCATCTGCCCTTTCAGTTGGGAAGTCTCGTCCTTTGGCACCCTTGGGGTTCTCCAGGCAATGTCCCCAGGGAGCTGCAAGCTTGCCTGTCAGCACCTCATTGACTGACTTCTTACTTTCATTGGCTGCACTCCAGAGAGCAGCATGCCCGGCAGCACCCTCTCTGCTCGATTAGATACCAGAGGTCTGTGCACACCTTCAAGCTACTCTGTTGTTAACAGGACACAAGCCCGATATAATTCTGTGTTCCTTTTCTTTCAGGCTGTCCCTCTGGACCAGACATAACCCTGTTCATACCACACAGTTAGAGAAAAATTCTTGCCTTTTCCTTAGAAGTTCCCTTTGAGGCCATGAAAACACTTGATCTTGGGGTCAGGAAAGTCTTCAGCGCTTGGGAAGCACGGGAAGGAGCAGCTGCTGGTGAAGGAGGTCGAAGTGGTCGAGGAGGGGAAGGAGGCGGCTGCTGAGGAGCGGGAGGAGGCAGCAGAGGAGCTGAGCCCCGCTGCCGAGCCCAGCCCCACCATGGCCAAGAGCATCCCCCAGCAGGCGCCCTCTGAGCCCTGCGAGCCCAAGGCCCAGGAGGATGCAGGAGACTACGCAGCACTTCCCAGCAAGGCAGAGGAGGAAGATGTGGACTCAGAAAAAGAGAAGCTGGTGGTGGGAGAGCCGGCAAGCACAGCAGTTGCACCAGCCCCAGCGACAAGTACAGCAGCATCATTGGAGAGTTCTGATGGTTTTGAATGGCCTTTGGGTACCCTTGAGACCTGCCTGCTGATTGTGATGGGGATCACCATGTTGGCACACATACAGAGTGTGTTTTACCCACAACCATTTTGTCTGATCTCAAGAGTTAAGCGGAGTCACGTCTGGGTCAGATGACGATATAAGAGGACCAAGAGATTTTCCCCAAGGCTGGACAGTCATGAGTGGCAGGGTGTATGGGTGAGTATCTAGTCCACTGGGCCCCTCAGTGCTTTGGAAGTGTTGGAGATGGAAGGCAGCTGTATGGAGTCCCCAACGACAAACTGCAGAAACTGCTGAAGGGGAGGGTGAATTACTTTGAGCCTGGTGGGCCCTGACACCTCAGGCCATCAGGGCAGAGATGCAACATACAGGTGAACTCATGATCGAGGGGTGGACTTGGCAATGGGCACTATTGCCCAGGTTATTCACGAGTGTGAACACGGCACACAGCCTCTCCTGCCCTGAAAGATTGTTACAAGAGATGAAGCCTGACATCACGGTGCGGATGGACTCAGCAGCTTTATAGGGATTGGTCCATGCACTAAGGAATGATCTCTCTCTCTCTCTCTGTGGATGTAT
>WYDI02041482.1:1101-30796 GCA_009867235.2 Psittacus erithacus
GTGGAGAGAAGGAATCTGTGTTAGTTGCCAGAAATGGAAATCTTGCATTTATGTAGAGGAAGAAATACTTTAAGCATGTGAATCCAACAGAGCTTTCTGAAGGGGGAGAAAGGGAAAGGAGGAGAATGGGGGGGGGGGAGCATGGTGTTAAATTTTCTACATATCACAGAAGGATACTGCAGTACCTAGATTATAAGCAACATGATTTAGCCTCTAATACTCCCTTTTGAGCCCAGGCTCACTAGCCTTAGCTATACCACTAAAAATACTTAAATGAGTGAATTTCACTAAATTCAGGTCTTCAGCTGGTATGTTATAAACCATTTGACGACTCGCCCATGTTCATGCAGACAGGATCCATCAGTTACAGAAGCAATTAAGTATTTCTCCTCTATAATGCAGTAAACAACCATCTTGGATAAACAAACACCAAAGACAAGCACAAAGGTGAAAACAGAAACAAAACTATTCCAGATTCACAAGAATATGGAGCTTTTTCTTTAATGTGTTTAGCACATGTCACAAGGTTTCACTATTTGCATAAAGAAATGTCAAGCACACAAAAAATATGTCAGTACCAGATGTAACGGTAACAGGCACAAACCACATGGAAATTTCCTGCTAGTGACCTTCTGGAGGGTGGGGATGGAATTCATTTGAGAGATAGGGCTGGTTTTACTTCAACTTACACAAATAACTTCTAGAAAAAACGTTTTACCTTCATTCCCTTCTCTAGGCGGCTGATAAAACGAAAGTCCCAAAGATACGATGGCTGCAAGTTCCAAGATTATAAGAGTCACATCCTGCAATGCTTCCCAGACTAGCTGTAAGAATGTTTTTGGCTTCTTTGGAGGTATAAAATTTTTTCCAAAAATAAGCTTTCTTTTTTCTAGGTCTGCAGCAGTGCCAGCTAATCCTGTAAAGAAAATAAAACATCACATATTAAAATTGCAGTGAAACAGAAAATGCCTGCTTAGGTCTGCATTCCTATAAGTTATTTCTCCAAGAGCAACTACAAGTGTACCACCTATGGCATATTAACAAATAGAAGGATATTCCACTGAAATTTTGCCTTTGCACGATGATCCATCCTTATGTTCTGAACAGAATACTTATGGGCTACATTTGGTACTAATTCCTAACAGTTTTAAGTATAAAAAAAGTCTTTGAGTTAGTACGTTTACTTTAATAAGACCTATGTATATAGATACATACAAATATTTAAGCAATGACTTCTGAAAATAGCCCATAAAGCACACAGTATACTGGGGATGTAGCTGGAATAGCTGTTGGCAGCTTTTGGTAACAGCCATAGAAGCAGCATTACATATCTCTGTTTTGACCTCAGGTCCACAACCTTGAAGTATAAAGCAATAAAGCAAGTCTCATTCTACTGCAGAGCAGCCTCTCCTGTTGCACACATATTGCCACATACTGCTGGAATGAACAGCTGGTTAAGTGAACAAAGGCAGCAAAAGTGACAGGTTACATATGCAAAGAAAGTAAAAAGGAAATTATATGGTTCCTTAAATCAATATAAAAAAATCCATATTTTGCATGACACTTCAATTTAAGAACATTTCAGCTGAAGGATACAGCGTAAGAAAGTGTGGTTGTACTGAACAACCAACTTTGTGGGTTTTTCCCTACTTTATTTATATTAATGCATGCAGTCTAGCGCCTGTTCAGAAAACAAAAACGACTTGCAAGTGTTAGGATGGAATAACTGTGCCCGTCCTCCGTGCTCAGCAGCATGAGGAACTGCAATAAAATCAGTGGTTACAGATATCTGTCAAAAAATATTTGACATCATTTGGAACATTTACAAAACTGAAGGTTTTGAACGTGCTCAGCAACATCAAGTTATTCATGCTTGTTCACCCTAACGTGACATGGTGACAATACTTGAGTTGGGAGTTGGCCTTAGAGCAATACGAAGGTGCCTGCAAAACAGCAGGAGGAAACAACAGAACCTACACTGTAAGGACTCAATCCTCACACAGTTTAGTGTAAGTCCTTGCTCCCTGAAGCATGTCAGTATCCAGGGGGTACTGATAATGGTGCTCAGCTGTATGTCTCATTCCCTTGGGACCGGTACAACTGTTCCCAGCAGCATGCAGGTGCCAGGAAGCCTCCTCTTGGATGGAAGCACCAGGCCCAAGCGTCATTTCCTCAGACGAAAGTGATGCTTTCCTGAACAGATCAGTCCTGCTCCAGTGCAGGCAAAGATGTCAACTCGCCTTTCACTTGAGGTATATAATTACAGCTGCTGGGCAGCTTCTGGCTCTTGGTTAACTCATCAAACTTTCATTTCACCTTCAGCTTTTAGGAAACACTATCCCCCTCTCCTAGATAAAGGCAGACTGTAGTTATTGTTACCTCACTTCATTTAATTTTCAGTACCTAGTGCCAGAGTAACAGACAGGTTCCAGCTGTTACAGTGCGTCTACATTATTCTCCATGACTCAAACAATAACATATCCAACCTCCCCACTCCTCCATGAGCTCCCAGTCAGCTTCCAAGGTAAACACTCTCCACTATGAAACACAAACTGTAAGCTACGAGCCATTTGGGTAGTTGCCCTTTTGTGACCAATGCAGATCACAGGAGTCGGGACAACACACTACGAGATCAGGGGAGTCACTCACCACAGCTGGGATCCCACACAGGGCCAAGCCTTCAGAACCACCCACCCAGCCACAGCCCGATCAGCTTTTAGAGGGCTACAAAGCCTGCCAGCACAACGAAGGATTTCCACTCCAAACAGCGCGCACAGTTTGAAACAGGCCCCCGAAACATAACCTAGTCCAAATACAGCAGGGACTTCACGCATTAAGAGGAAAGCACATGGACAGCACTGGTGAGGATTCAGGGCAGAAACATCCCATAATGCACCTACAAGCAGCAATGCAAAACTCTGAAACAGGAAACTCCAAAGCGCCGTGGAAAGTGGAAGGAAAAGATGTCTGACAAATGCCTCTGTTCCAGCACAGAACATATGTGCAGGGTGGTGGGCCAGCTCCAGTGGGTAAGGAGGTGACGGGGTACTCAGCACCCTGAGAGGGATGGCTGAAATGGCACAGGGAAGAGCTGCAGTCTTCTTCAGCAACCCTAATAGTCTCTACCCAGACATGATGAACTCACCACTTGGAAATGCTGCTACAGATTGTCAGGAGGCCAGAAAAAGTACTCATACCCTATGTACTGCTCATACTGCACACACAAATACATGGCCAGCCTGAGAAGTCTCCAAGCAAAAGATCAATACTGGAACTCAAAGAGCTGCTTTCTCTCTAAGATAAAACCTGTTCATTTAGTCCCCATAAGGCTGAGGACCAGACTGGATTTAAAGCATCTGTGGTCACAATTATCTTCTAGACTATAGTCTAAATAACCCAAGCTGGAATTTAGACATAAATTTCATTTACTTTTACTCTTTCATTTTTTTTATAATAAATACCATTTTCCTTAAAACCCCTGAAGAGACAAGGGTAAATCATGTGATTCCATTCTTTTCTGTAAGTCTGTGTCTTGGTGAAATTATTCACCAAGTCAGCGTCACCTAAAACAAACAGCACGTTCATCTTCAATTACAAAACCTTTTTTCTTGTAAGTCATTTGGAAATACTGGAAAATTAAATTCAATGTTTAGTTCGAGTCTAAAGGCTTCCCTTCTTCTGAGATCTGGCCACTGCTCAACAAAACTCCTTCAGCAAAATTGTGTTGTTTTGTTGTTTTCTTATCTCCCACTGAAGCCAGAAACTAAAATACTGCATTTAGAGAGAAAAGAAAGGAGAGAATGCAGAAATCTACAGACCAATTGATGAAACCCCGTCTTAACAGTCCTAAGCATTACTGTAGAGATAAGGTCGCAAAGGGACAATGAAATATACAGAGAAGCCAAAGTTATACAAAGAGATATAGCAAAGGGAAACGTGATTGAGGATCTGAGACAATGAAAGAGGTTTATTCTGCAAAAGCTTCCATAAACTCTCCATACCATAAACTCTCCATACCACTGCCAGCAGAAGGTATGGGGGAAGGGGAGGACGACACACCTTATCTTCTTCAAATCATCTGCTTTATTCAGAAACCTTATTGTAAATAGTGCTAAAGGTGTGAAGAGGCTCAGGTGCCCACGCCGCAGACCTGCGGGCTGCTCTGCCCAGCTTGCGTGCGATGACAGGCCGGGCAGATGGCAAAGACGTCAATTACACAGCGAGATGGGAAGTGGACATCTGTCCTCACCAGGGCTTCCACCCAGAGACAGCTTCCCTGCTGCCAGCTTCTTAATGGGGTTTTTCCATTTTACACATGCTGACTTCACCACTGCTCCTGAAGAATGCTTTATTAATATTTCTTGCTTGTCCCTTAAGTGTTGAGTTCTGGGACAACAATGAAAGAGCAGTGCAAACCAAAGCAATTTGAAATATCACTTCTATATGAAGACATTAAACATTTAAAGAAGTGAAAAAAACACAGTGGGGACTAAAAAATAAAAGAAATAAATGGAAATAGCAGTTCAACATGACTCCATGTTACTGGCTAAAGCAGCAGCCTTCCACCTTGCATTCTGCATGACAGCAAACCACAGACTAGATGCTTTTATGTTCATTTGTCCACACAGCATGAATTTTATTAAGTGCTTTTCTGTGTTTGAAGCTGTGCAGTACACTTTGACCCAAGTGTTGTTTTAATGATTAGAAAGATTTGGGTTAAATTTATGTATTAATAGCATCCACAGGTTTAGGAAACTGAAAATTTATTACTGATGCTTTCTGCACTTGAGCAATTTCTTAAGGTTTGTTTCAAAAAAGATGCCCCCCCCAGTTTGTTTGAATTGTGTGGGAGAATCAAAATAACTGCATAAAAGGCCTTTTTGGCAACGTCGTGCAGTATATGAAATGCATTTCAGCTTTCATTTAGCATTCTTGCTTTTTTGGAGGGAGAAAAAGATTAAAAACCTGGAGAAGCACCACTTAATGAATGTTCTCTGTTCCTTATCTGCATCTGTCAGTTACTGCATACTGAATATAGAGCCATCATTTCAATTAATGCTTCCCAAAAAATTGTATTTCTCCCACAGTCATCTCCACTGCAACCAAATGAAGCATGACAGAGAATGATTCTGACACTACAAAAATAGCAGAGGCACAGAACTACTAAAGCAACAATTTAAAAAACGCAGAACTTTAAAGAGAATGTTTTACATCTGCTTAAATGATGAGATGAAGAATGGAGAACTCACATTTGCATCAACTTTGCAAATAAGCCATTCATTACTTACTAACCTTCTGTACATTTTATGATGCATCCAGAAAAGTAGATTAAAACCTCAAATGGCAAAACCTGTCAACAGTGTAATTTATAAACCACAGCACAGGTACCTTCAAAGACAAAAAACTTGTTCAGCCAGGAAAGAAAAGGCTTCCTAGTGATGCTAAGCTGCTATTGGAATTAACCTATAGAGGTAGACCTACTGGTTTGCCTGGTGAACTCCAATGACAATTAGATATGATATGCAGGAATTCTGCCTATGAGAACACAGCCCTATATTTTATCTCATGAGCTCCTGTCATCCTTGTCTGAAACTCTCTTCTCAAATGATGAGCATTCCTAGCACCACATTACATAGCTCTTCACAGGAACTAAAAAGTAAAACACCACAAGGTATCACCTTGACAATTTTCTTTGCTGTGTTTCACCAATGCCATTTATTTCCCATTTAACTCTGAAACAATCCCTTGCCACTACTGCAGCTACGCTTTAGCAGAACTTGCCCAGGCCTGCCAGCTTCTATAGCTCTTACATAGCTTCTCAGAACTCCTTAATTACTAATATTAGCCCCATTACTGCTGTTGTCACACAGAATATTCAAACCCACAATCTCATTCAATAGTTACAGTGGGATTTTACTCTCTGGCTTTGGAAGCAAATTTCTGTGCACTATTTTCATTTTTCTCTCTTGAAACAGCTCAAAGTGACAGCAGGCCTTCTCTTCTGCCACTTCAATCTAAGAAGTATTACCTATCCAGTAACTGAAAGAGCTGAATGAGTCAACTTCTCAATTCAAATGAATAACTAATAACTAACAGATTCAGTTTCTGAGATCTGCCTTAGGAAACTGCCCCTATCTAAGGAACTGGGCAATGCAAGGAGACACACACAGTAAATAGTGATTACTGTTACGGTTCTGATGAGATGCTAAGTCCTTACGTTTAATGACATCATCAAACACACTATGATGCAATCCAACATCAGTCTTCATTAGGTTATGGAGATTGCGTGTCACCTGCTTGAAGGGTAAGTAAAACAAACACATGCTTTGGGTCCAGGTACACCATAGAAATATATGCTGTCTTAAACTACCTGTACAAGATGATTCTTTAAAGAGTAAAACAAACAGAGATGTGAAACACAAAGTGAAAATACTCCCACCTAGAACAGATATCCTTGTGACCTCTCAGGTTTATCATGTATGTTGCTCGAGAAATTTTTGGATGCAGTACATTGAAATTCTGTTTAGGTTACACTAAATTCAAATCACTTGAGAGAATTCAGTCCATCAGCAGAAGCGTTTTTAATGAGAGCATTTACTAGTTTCAGCAAGCTCATTTTGAATTCCACTAGTGAATGAACCTCAATGTAAAATAATTTCCTTCTAATCTCAGAACAACAAAGCTGCCTGTAAAGTGCAATGAATCTCATTACCTGTTGTCATTAACACCAGTTGCTTACATTTGTTTATGTAAATTTTAAGAAACTTGTCCCAAAATGACAAGCCTGTGGAACCACAAATCACTTCGCTCATGTCCTGCAAGCTTTATGCTGCCAGTGCCACTATTCCTGCTAGTCCATTCAGCAGTTCAGCCCCCAGACACTTGCAGGACTTACAGCCTCCTCGAATCAACCACTCTACAGCTCCATCTGAACAGCTAACACAGAGAAGAGTGGCCCAGACACAGCAGAAGCAGGAAATGAATCAATTTCCTCTCCCCTTCCTCATTAATCATCCTCTCTCTTCACATCCCACAGCAGCAGCTGGTCCCCATATCCTGCCCTGAGTTCTGCTACCTTGCAGCACCCAGACCACAGTTCAGCAACTTGAAAACGACGAGCGAACTACAAAATACCCTATGTAAACCTTCCCTGTTACAGGTTGCAATCCAATCAAGCACCTTAAGTCACACAAAGCACATAAATATGTCTCTAAATCCATGACTTATTAAGAAAGAAAGTAACTGAAGAGCTTAACACTCTTTCTGATGTTAATATAAGGAACAGATACTTAAAAGCTCGTATTTCTACAGTGAGTTTCTACCTCTCAATCTCTTTCCAGCTACAGAAATGCATCAGCAACTTATCTCTCAATTCAGCAAAAGGCTGAAGTTCTTGCCCCAGTTTGACGGCAGTTCAGTGGAATAAATTTGGAATTCCTGATGCACATCCCACTGCAAGATACCACGCAGGATTTATTACTGTCAAGAAGCTCTGAATGCCCCATAACATGTTTCATTCATTTCCCCATCTAGCCATTTCTTCTCTCTTCTTCTATTTGCTTTTTAAAGTAGAATTACTCTGAAAAGAAGCTATTAACCAAGATGACTAATAACAGCAAAAGCAGAAATGTCTCCCAATAGTGACTGTAACATAGCCCCCCAGAAAGCCACTCATCTGAAATGTGCTACAATTTCATAATAATGTTGTGACTGGACAGTGCAGTGCATAACCATGAGCCCATATCAAGGCAGCAGGCAAGACAACAAACACTAAAGGCAAGAGATGTATCCTAAGAGATGACTAATACTTTTCTTGCATTAACAGACAACAAAAAACTTTCTGCAAAGGCTGCTAATAAAGCATGCACTGAGAGCTCAAGGTCCACTATGAAGAAAGAGAAATTAGGATTTCTTTTTTAGAAATGTACTGCTGTCAGTAGCTATTGAGGAGAAAGATAATCATCCCACCAGAAATCATTTCTTCAGCTCCTATTCCACTCAATAATCATTACTCCACTTACACAGATCTCATCTTGTGTACCACAAGCTCCTAGAGATGCTTTTCTTTTCTCTACCTCAATGTAGTATCAAGTACAATAGTCATTACAGACTCAGGGCAGCAATACTAATGAATACTGATAATCTAGCATGTATATCCACCATCTAACTCCCACCCCTTACCAACCAGATAATATAAAGAAGACATTAAAAAAATCCTTGTTAAATAAGTAACAGCGCAGTGCAGATACTCACCTAGCACGAAGAGACAGCTAACCCCTAACTTATGGAAGTTCTCTACTGCAGTTAAGCCGACCAAGCCAGTGGGCACTCCACAGTTGCTTGGTGCTTCAGGTATGTCCAGCATCACATACCCTCAGCAGTCCACTGGTAGTGGGGATTTATGGAAGAGATGGAGAGGGAACAGGGGAACGTAATGGTGTCTTTTCTCCATCCCTCCTTCCAGGTAGTCAAAGCCTCGAGACAGTTTCTCCAAACATCTTTTTTTAGTTATTTAAGCAAATGTAGGATTTCACTCCCATAGTAGGTAACACCATGGTTTAGAGCAGGCTGTACAAATGCCCTCTGCACAGGCTTATGTATGACCTGCAAAGCCCTGATTTCCTACTGAAACAAACATGTAAGATGGTACCATTTCAATGGAGTTGTAGGAGAATATAAGGAAAATAGTATCAAAAACCATGCTATTACAATGCTGAGTTATAACATGATTGTTTCAGATAATGTTAAACCTTTTTCTTTCCCTTAATATTTAAATCAAATCAAGTACCTCTGACTACAGCTTAAGACACACTTGCTGGCTATTCTGTAGGATCAGGCTTGAAAAGCACTAACATATGAATCAGGCAATGGTAGAAGAAAGCAACTATGTAAGTTTAACAGAGTAGATCCAAGGTCTTGGCCAAGAAAAAGAGCAAGAAAAAACGTGCACATAATAAAGTCGAAGTGGAAAGCACTCCTTAACTAGCACACCTCCATAACCACTTAACATCCCTCTTACTGGACCCTACGAAACAGTTCACCACTTTGTATGTATCACTAATGGCCACCACAGGGGATGGGGAAAGAAAAAAGACTCTAAAAGCAACCTGAAATCATCTCCAACCAAAGTTTGGGTAGCACTGCTGACATGGAAATCACTCTGGTTGCTGCAGCAGCAGCTTCTGATTGCCTGTGTGGATCCAGCACAGCCTGGGGAAATGCATGGCCCCCAGCAGAAACACTACCAGCAGTCATGGTCCATAGGGAGGCCCTGATCATATGGCACAAGTCAGTGCCTGCATGAAAGCATCTGTGTGCATGCTGGGAGCGGTGCGTGTGTAGGACCTCCTCCAAGGCCTGGAGTAGGTCCATGGGCAGGACCAGAGTTGCCACGGGCAAGCAGCAGAGCAGGGAATAACACAAGGTCCATGCATGGGATACTCCCCTAGCTGAAGAGAGAAGAAAAGGACAGAGCCACATGTTCACCTGTGAACAGGCCTATACTTACTGACACACACATAACTAGTTGCTAGACTGTCTATTCTTCATAGATGATACAAACCCTTCAACTTTAACTTTTTCCCATTTCTTATCATGCATCTTGTTGTCACTTGAAGTTTTGTGAGTACTATGTTCAACAGAAACAAATGTCAATGAAATGTCCCAGAAACTGAGGCCACCTGCCTAAAATACAGCTTAATATATACTAAGAAGAACCACCTGAGTCTTCTCCACATGACAATGTCCTTCCAGCTGATGCAGCCTAGGCTTGCTAAAGACTTCTCATGATTTTCTGTTCAGTTCCATAGAGCATGTCCACTCAGGATAACAGCCACAGTAATCTAAGAAAGCAAACACCCAAGAGATAAAGCATGTGCAGCTGGGAAAGCATGGCCTGAGAGAGAAAGACATTATGCAGCTGAAGACGCATTAGACAGACTTCTGTCAGCTCAGCATGGGGCTCTTACACAGTAACAGTGGAAGTCTAGCACATCTCTCTTTATACAAAGGATCTTTACTATTTTTATATGTCACTGCAATCACCAGAGTCTTTAGCATAAGTTCCAAGAGTTGATAGCTCACATTTATTTGATGAAGCCTACTGGAAAGGTTAAAAGTAACACAGTGTAACAACATACACTCTCATAACAGCAGCATGGAAAAGAGGGTTTTTTCTAGAAGAGGCTAAGAATTCTAGGTGAAGTAGCTAATTCCTTGTACAAATATTTTAATCACATTAAAATAAAAAACAGAAGAAGGAATCTTACGTTCTGAAGAGAGACATGTTTTTGTCATGTCTATTAGGGAGTCAAACTGAAAATACCAAACCCAGCATGATTCTTTCTCACCCCTAGTTGAGAAAAAACAATAAATAAGCATGATAGCAATGAGCTGCCTTTTTCTGAAGTGTTACCTCCAAGCACTGCTACTTGGCAACTCTTCTTAAATTCGCTGCTATCTTTGCCAGTGTCATCTGCTCTTCCTGTGAGTAACGTCAGCCCATCAGCTACACAGCAACTGCACTCACTTCAAGCTATGCCTTTGCAAGAGGCAAAGAAAATGCTGTAGTGTATCTTTTGCTGCTGTGTGTTCAGAAGAGAATTCAAGGTATCTAAAAAAAGAGTGAGAACACTGGAGAAAACAGAGCACTATGATCCTCATGCCACCTGCGAACACCACTAAATGCCAATATCACTCCTGCAAGTGACAATGATGTCACTCAAAAACACAATGTCCAACTTGTGAGGAGACAGTAACATAGCAAGATGCTTTTTGAACATCCAATGGATTACATCCCAATGGTCAGTAACATCAAAATAATTATTCCTTTGAAACTCCTAACACAGCACACACACTGTTGTGCTTCCCATTACCCATGTAACACCACTGCATTTATCACTGCCCATGTGCTCCATTTGCTTCACAAACAAGTGAGACGCATCCTTTAGATCACCTTTTGCCTTTCCTGTAGACTTAAGTAGCACAAAGAAAAGTGAAAGCTGTAAAATTACACCCCAAGGTGCCAGCATTATTACTATTACAGTGAATATCTCACACCTGAACACAGAAACATAGCCAAAGTTCAGAATCACTGGGCACCAATGCAAGTCAAACAGGATCCCTATTGCCCCATTTCCTAGATAGGTGAGAAATGGTGCCAAAGAAAGTCTCAAGATTTTCCAGTCTGCTGCCAATTAGCTAAATAAGCCCACAAAAGCTGTCTAGGTGTAAAGGAACAGCAAAAGAGAGCAAGGGACTCACCCTTAATAGCAATGTTTTAGTAGGGATGAGGGCACTATGGAACAGAGGTGATGTTACTCCTCCAAAGAGTACTTAGTCTTATATAAAGACAATAAAAAGAGGATAATACCAAGAGATGCCTTTTTTAACACTGTGAAAAATGACAGTTTTGTCGACTCCTGTTTATTTCTGAATTATTAGAAAATATAAATGGTGACCAAAGCAATCCCAAGATGTACTGTGGGATACAGCATTCTTTTATTCTTATACCCATATGCAGCAGTACTATTAGAAGCACAACACCCACAGACACCTAATTTAGCACACTGAAAAGCCCAAAAGTGTAGACTCTCTTTTATATGAAGCACACATTGCCAATCACCTTGATTAGCCCTCAATGTAACCAACCTAATCTGAATGCAATAAACATTATTGAAGTTCGCAAAAATATTTTTCAGTGCAAGACCAAATTAAAAGACTAAATTAAATTATAATGTAAGTACCTCAAGGAAGGCGCTCAGAGTCACCAGCTGCCGTAAGAGCGCAAGTCAGAAACAGCCAAGGACACCATGTATTTTTATGCATAAACTGGTAACACTTCAAAAATCCAATCTTAATAGAAATATTTAAGACCATGTAATACTTAAGCAAGGTTTGCTTGTACGTTTTCTCCACTGATGAACAGTGTATCTGACTAGCTTGGTCTTCACTCTTTATTGAATACTAACTTCCATCGTATATTCTATAGGAAACAGAGACTCTAACCTGTATCCCATCTTGCATTTTATCACTGGGGTGACATGGAAACCCTTTCAGCTGGTATGGGGCACCTAAATGACCAGAGCTACGGATCTTGGTCAGCTCAAACCTATGGGAATATTCATCAGGTAGCACAGGCAAACGCGAGCCAGAAACAGCACACATATAGACAGTGCACACCCTGGGAGACTTCAGGAAGGAGACAACTTCAGATCCAAACCCCAGTTCCCACAGGTGACAAAAGCAGAAAACAAAAGATGGAGTTCCAGCAATCCAAAATGTCACTGAAAATCGCTCAACTATAAGGAAGCTCTATTCAAGGTGACAAAAGTGGGAAAGGATTTGTATTCAACTCTTTACTTACTAGATCATAGTATCCATGTGTTCTGTACATTAACAATTGTTTGTTCCACCTTTTTAATTTTGTGTTCTGTGGTTTCAGAAGTTGAAAACATTCTGTGTCCTTTAGCAAGTGCACATTCAAGAGAATGCAATGCAGCAGTTCTGCATCAAAGCTCTGACAGGACAGCACTCACATTACAAACACTTAAGAATTTGTGCTAGACACAGTGGCAGAATCTTGTGTCGTAACAGAAGCCTCCAGTTCGTATTAACAACCATTCCTGGGCAACTTCAGTGAGTAAACAAAAATCATATTTTCTGAATGCCCCCAAAAAAGCTTAAGTTTTCATTTAAAATGAGATCTCAAATTAGATGCCATTTAATCAGTTTATGGCTGTAACCCTTTTTCTTGCACAGCAGTTACCTATGTTTACATTGTGATAGCCATTTCATTTTACTTCCAGCTTATTAATTCATTGCTTTGCTTAATCCAGCTCAACTGGGAAGAGGCACTCTTAATGCAAAGTAAGAACATCCATACTAATTCACAATGGTCAAGCAGGAATACACGATCCAGAATGAATCCATAGAGAGATCCCTTAGTTGGGGTTTGACTTAGACCACTTTCACCTTAGCTTCTCAAAGCTGCTGCTAGGGACAAGTACCTCCTCCTCCCACAGCTGTGGCAATACAGATATTAGGAGTCGAAACCACGCATCATACAATAAGACAGCCCAACAATTTACTCCGACAAATTAGAAACAAAATCTTGCAAGTAAAGAGAAATAAAAAGACCAAGAAGCAGAAAAGAAGCAAGAAGAGATTAAAGAAAGGCAACTAAACACAGCATTCTTATTATCTGAAAATGAAGCAGAATTCTAGACTTCTATCATGTAACACAGAGGCACAGACTTAAAGGCACAGATTAGGGGCTTAATTACATTCTTCACACAGAAAAAGATGGAAAAATTAAATAAACCTGATGATGCTCACTCCCCAAAAAGTAGTACTTAAAACACTCATCTGACTTAGCTTAGAGGTGTTTGTCCTACTAGGAACTTTAATCTGAAATCTTATTTTGATTTCCATATGCTTCTCTGCTGGTAGCAGAGTAGGCTTCCCTTTGCATAGCTCCTGAACTGGTCATCTTATTTTCCTTGTATAATCCCTGCCTCACAAAAATATTTTGGGGAAAACCAGCCCAAAGTCATGGTAAGTGTGGAATCCAAAATGCAAATTACTGCTGGCCAACTGCTCTACAAAGATTATGCAAGAGAAGTCTTCCCAAGTCCTTTTCAATGGCTGTTGAACACAGCATCATAAGTGACTTTATATTATTACTGAAGTTCAGGTTTCAGGTTCACAGAACAGAAGGCACTGGAATAAGTCTTTCTTAAATAGCAAAAAAAAATATATTCCTTTCCTAAGGAAAAAAAAAAAAAAAAAAGGTTTGGAAAACTGGCAGCCTTCCTGAAGCCCAGAATGTTCCAGAAACGCAGGCTATGATTTCAAAGTATTTTGACATTTGTACAACCATTTTGCTTACAGCTGCAATGCAGCATTCTCAGGACTGTGCGCTGCACTTAAAAGATAAAATGACCCAACTGCCTACTCTGTTCCATCATTATTCATTAATGAAAAGACTGGGCCTAGAGGATTGTCACTGCAGGATAAAAAAAATATAAAGGTTCATTAATACACCCCTTAAGCATGACACACATCAACACTAAACAAAAGACAAAGACAAGAAAATCAGACACACTGTCAGGGGATGTGTTGGCAATATTTAAAGGATGTTACCAGTTTAAATAGTACTGATAACATTCTATTATATTACGAAATAATTCTGATGAATATAGAAAGTGCAAACACCTTGAAATAAGGATGAAGCCATTCCTTTCAGGCAGACATCTTGAGTACGCATCTGCTTTCTACAGGTTACGTAAATGATAAGCGGAGATGAACTGAATGGTCATCCTGAAATATTCAGGATGCTGAAAGGCAGACTTTGTGTGTGTGTGTGTTGCCCCAGTTCTGCTATTTCTTCTGTTTTATACACATAGTTATATATTTATATCACATGTTTATTCTTCCCCGTCTCCCTATGTGCCTATGTCTACTGCTCTTCCTGCAGATTATTTAAACAGATCTTCCCTCTGTATCCTTTTCCACATTCTTTATTTTCCCCTTCATTTCATCTCAAAAGAATCAATGCCACTGACAAATATCAGACAGCTCTTCCTTCTTTCCTCTGAGCTTCTGCTGCTCAGCATAGTCCTTACTCTCTCCTTGAAACTTCTTCACCACTTCAAGGAAACTCTCTGTCCTCTGATGCCACAACTGTTATTCAACATTGCACTCCTGTTCGGGTGGGGGTTACTTGTTTGCTTTTTAAAGAGAGAAGCATGAGCACAAAGTAAAATCTGAGATCAGCATGTAGCAATATCCATATACCGCTGAATTACCGTCTTCAAAGATGGCCAAAGAACGTTATGTACTTCATAATGAATGACACTGAAGAAAAGCTTTTTTAAGAAAACAAACAGCCTAAAAATCTTACACAGAAATTCTCCATTTATTTAATGATTATGAAAAAGAGCAGTCAACAAAAAACTTCAAAAGGAATCACCTGAGACTATAAATATCAGCTACTGATACCCCTTTGCATTTATGCGTCCTCAAGATTTTAGACCTTATTGGAAACACAAAACATTCCTGTTACTATGAAACAGGCTTGCACAACATAAAAAGACTCTTAACAGCATTAATCTTTAAACTTCCAGAGCTTTGTTTTGTGTCACAGCCTTTATATGCAATTAAGTTCAGTGCATACGAAGCCTGCCACCCCAAGAATACAGCCCTGGATGAGTAATTCAAGCTCCTTTTACACTGACCTACCAAACTCTGACCTATCAGACCTGTCCAGTAGAAGTGAGAAGGTAGGCCAGTTTCCTCCAGATCTTGACATCTGAGCAATTCATTCAACCAGGGTACCAGTTATGTTTGATCCCCTCACCTGTCCCCCTGCTTCTGGACTGGACAGATTTGCCATGAAATGGTAATTCCAAATCATGCTGAATTTTGTCAGTGACCTGAGATGGAAGGTTCTGGATCTTTAATTCATCCAGTTTGTTCACTTATTATAGTTCAAATGCTATAAAAACCCTGGCTCATCATCTATAGATAGGCATCTACTGCACTCTTGTTTACATGCAGTTGGGGTGAAGACAGACATCTGCATTGTTGAAAACACGGGCATAAGAATGCTTCAGAGAGCTTATGCGTCCTCTTGTGCTCACATGTATCAAAACACTAATCTGCAAAATGAGAAATGCTTCCTTGTCAATGGTTGAAGACGACTGATATCATGAACTGATGCAAAACCACCAATCCAGTCCACCTAATATGCTTTTATCTGATTAACACAAAATTATTTAATAACAATGTCCTAGAACCAAATACAGCAACTAATGCAACCAACACAGACCTACTTTCTCAAAAAATGATGAAAGTGTAAAAAAATGAAAGTGTATTCATGGTTGGATTCACTAGCTACCTCACTAGGAAGGCCTTTGCTCTGCCTACCTACAGCATCAGGCACTAATGCCTCCAACTTCACCAGACACATAGCTCACATCAAGAGCACCAAACTCTTCCAACCTGATCATGGAACAAGTGGTGACAAAGCCCCAGGATCTAAGGCTTCAGCAACAACTGTATGAGCCCCAGCAGGGTTCTGGGGCATCCCAGCTTAGTCGTGAGCCCTCACAGAAACCAAGCTGGACACATGCTGTCATCACATCATTTCCAGCTGCAGCAAAGATGCAGAGTTCTCCGAGACTGCTTTGCTTTATAAACAATTTAGAGCTTGATCCCACTTCTGCAGCAAGCAGCAGTTCTGCTGCAGGGATTAGCAGAGGGTTCAGGGTCCAAGCATCCTGCCAGGGCTGCCTCCTGCTGCTAAGGTGTCTCTTCCCTGCGCATACAAAAGCAAATACACCTTCCCCCCCCACAGAGCATCACTCTGCCCTTCCTAGGACTGATATATGACAGAAACTAGATGCAATTGCCAGGTGGAATATCTTATTAAAAATCTTCTTAAAATAGGCTGAGGCAGTGAGAAAGGCCCCATGTCAGCTCCCCACTTGGAAATTTTTTTTCCCTTGTATCTTTAAGGTGTTTTTCCTCTGCTATGGTACTCCACATTTGTTTTTGTTAGATGCTTTCCCCCTGCTGCTGAATCCAGACTGCATCTGCTGTGCTTTATGTAATGCTGCTTTGTGCAGCATCACTGGACTGAAATACAGAATTTCAATGGCAAACTGCACCTAAAGATTTTGCTTTTGCTGATTTTAAGATTTTTTTTTTCATTTTTTTGCTGATTTTAAGCAGCGTCACTATTAAGGCCTCAGCTTCTGAAAGTCAAATTCCTTGAGGCTGAAAACAATCGATTTGGTCCTGAATCCCAGATTTATCAAGCTGCTGCCTCCAACACCCTTGGCTTGTCCTTGAAAGGGCTTTCTGCAGTCATGACTCACTCTGCTACAGTACTCATCTGGCTGTTAGAAAAAAGAGCTGAATGACAGAGAGTTAATCATGGAGGGACACCTCCATATGACAGGGAAAACAGGGAGATACCTGGGGCACATGGAAGGAATACCAAGCACTCAGATCAGTGCTCCTGCTGTTCAAAAACAAAGAGAACTAGTATCCACAATTCAATTTTCCTGGCTGCAAAAGCCCTTTCTCAATTCACAATTTCATTTCTGTGTAGGGAAAAACACAGCAGAGCCAAGCTTTTCCCTACAAGCAACCACTGAAAGGGGGAGAAGTACACAGCAGTAAATATTTGAATCATACAAGTATTAGGAGAAAAGCACAAATCACAAACAGGCAAGTAATTAAGCTGTTTGCAGGCTACTTTTGCTCTTCACATACCACATCAGCAGTCTGTAACTGGCTGGGTATTTGCTCTCCAGAAAGAAACTCCTTTAAAATTGTACTGTTTTTCTGGAAACTTTGGGGTATCGTTTTCCAAGTGGTACAAAACCAAGGACCAAATGTTCTTGTACTACTGTAGACTGTGGAGATTTCTTTCAATAGCAAAATTCTTTCTGGAATTTGCCTTCAGATAGATGAAGCAAGATGTCTGAAAACTGCAATTCCAGCAGCAATAACACAGGATGCTTTCTGGAACATATTTATTTACCTGAAACCATGTATGGTCATTAGGCTGCTTGTTTCCCAATAAACATTAATAATCTGTGATCTGTGTGATATCATCTAAGTTTCTCATCTTTTCTCCCCCTCCTCTGTCCGCTCAGTGTTTACAAATTATGATTAGATATTAGTCCACTATCTGGCACTATGGGGATTGTAATTATGATTGAAGACCAGCAAACCACAAACATATTGAAAAATAAAGCAATTTACATCTCAAATTTGGCATATCCCTTTTCATTATGGATATCTTAAGTTCATTAATTCTCCCTGAAATTCACATGGAACAGTGGTACTAAAGACAAGCGTAAAATACCCCTCTTCCCATGTCCCCATTCAGGTCAGCTCCTGAGCCAGCCAGGCATTTTTCCAGACCTATTTCCAAGCACAGTGACACAAACAGCTCTGCTGACGCAGAAAACCAGGGGCAACAAATAGCTGGGAACTAGAGAGGGTGGCAACGGGCACAGCTTAAAGCATCTGAACTGCTAAACAGTACCCAAGTCTTCAGACAGCATGGGTTTACAAGCACCTATCACACAAAGCATCAGTGCTACCAGAAGTACTGAGATGAAAAGTTCTCATTTGCAGCACTCCAGTGGCAAGCACAGGTTTACATGTTGCCTGTACATGAGCCAGCAGTGGTCTCGTCATCCTCATAGCAAGGCTTGTTTACCCTCACAGCAAACCAGCCACACGCCTTTTGCTTTTACAGTTCTGATCTTTGTGTAACATAATGCTCAGGCTATTAACAGCAGAGCACCTCTTGACCCTTACATGCCTCTATATTTCAAATGTTTGGATTTTCACAAATCTCAGGAAGCTTTTTTCCCGTAAAAAAAAGAGAATTAATCTACATGGATGACATAAAGTTTGTATAATAAATGCCATAACATGGACCAAAAGTATTTATTCTTGCTTAACTCACATCTTTCACGTAATAAAGATTTTATCTACATGGAGACAGACAGAATATACACGAATGTAGGAAACATGTAGGGATACCACAATGATGATGCAAGGGGAGGTGCAAACTATGACTGGAAGCATGAGGAGCTCTGGTTTAGGCTCACAAGCTGGGTGTGTATGTTGTAAAACCCACCTACGTACATATCAATTTTCTTTTTCTTCAATTATACCTGCACAAAAAAGATATGATATCTTTATAACAAAGGAACAGACTATGGTAGAAACACATCTCAGAGACTGGACCTGTCCCCATGTAGGGACATGGCTTATGCTGATAGAAATCCAGTTTTTCCAAGCCCATGGCTCATTGTTAGCAAACTGATTTAATGCAGAAACCTAATGGAGTCTGTTTAGAGCTAATGGACAACTATGAGAAGGACACTTAAAACTCTCTTTTCTAATGTGCAACACAAAATTCAGGATGAGTAAATAGGCTGTTTTCACGCACGGGCTGGATTCAGCTGGGCACTTCTGTTGTTGAGGGTTTGGTGGATTGAAAATAGAAAGGCTGTAACTGCTTTTGAAAGTTTCAGAAAATGACGTACTCTACATTCTAGTTCTTTCTAAAATTACAACTGTTGGAAGAGCACATTAAAGGTCTTTTACTTTGGATCGCATCATGCCATAAATCCAATCTGGAAAAAGATACGAGACCTCTAGGAACGATCAGTACTACAGCAGTATCTTTAAGCAAATAAATAACCACTGACTTGGATCTGAAGCTGAGACAGTAACATACATGCAGATAGGGATATAAGTAGTTGTGGAAGCATTTTAAATGTTGTAAATTAATGCAAAAACTCTACATCTCAGAGTAATTCTTACTTCAGTTATAATGCAGATTTCCATCGATTCTTCTATTTTAGCAGACTGACTGCTTGCAGCTCACACTCACTTTTGCACCACATAAGAACTCCAAATCAGGAAGCAAAATGTTTCAAAAGCCAGGGAAAGCACTGCCTTTTCCTGAAATGCTACAAGTGGCCTGGCCTCCCATATATTTTTGTTGCCAGCAAACTAACACAGTGTATGAATCCCAAGCGTTCTTGGCAGTTTGTGACATTAAAAAAGCCAGAAGAGACCACAGGGACGGTTATACTTAGATTTAATTAAATACTTTAGAACAAAAAGTGTCAGTCTGATAAAAACCATAAGAAAGCAAACAGGCTTTTCCTATGAATGTGCTCCCCAGTTGTCCTACTCCCTTTTCCTGAGGTATTTTCAAAGGTTATATGTCTCTTGATACTTATCTTTCCTTTTAGTTAACTCTAACAGGCCAATGGGTTTCTGCTCCATTTTAAGCAAATCCATTTAACTAGAGCTACAAGTATGATCTGGGCTGAGGCTCTCTCTTCCCAGACTGCTTTCCTGAGGTAAATGAACACAAATTTTGCCCAAACTACCGCTCATGCTGAGACACACTGTCTCCTTGCTCTCCCTCCAGAGTGCACAGGGACCTAAGCATGGACCACAGATACTTAAGTGATGACAGCACTGGAGAAGACTCATGGTCTTCAAACATCTGTGTGACATGAAAGAAGGGCTGAGTCGAGTACAAAGCAACCAAGCACATCAGCCCAGGTTATCTCATCCAGAGGCTTCATAGGGATGTCAAACCAAGCGGCAAACTCATACGAGTCTGTAGGCTTCACATGCATCTGAACCATTACAAATAATAGTTAAAAGCAGTGCAAAATGCTGTTAGATCGCACTCTGAGTTCTCACAAAGATAAGGGTTTCTCAATGTTATTTCAATTATGCCCTTACAGATCCCATTAAAAGGAACACTGGAAAACACAAGATGCACTTACAAGTTAGCAAACTGTCCTGCATGACTAAACTAATTCCTAAACCAATTCCTAAACCATTAACATTATTTCCTTTTTCAGTAAAGGTAATTACACAGTGTTCTATAAAAATATATATACACGCAAGGCAAAAAGCTGTCACTGCCAAGGAAATTATCCATCTATTCTAGTTGTGCTGCTTCCAAAAATTGCCTCAACAGTCAAATTAATCAAATAGTTTATAGCAAAATTCCTAAGAAACACTTTTAACTTCAAACATCCATAGTGTGAAGTTCACTTCACATACTTCTTACCATTTAGTTTCAGTCCCAATGTCTGGGAAGACTTCAGTAAGACATTGCAACTTCTCTTGCAAAGGGCTTTAATAGTTGTAAGCTCAAGAAAAAAATGAAAACTTATTTCCTGAGATTTCATAAGCTGAACATAGCAGGAAAATCTTGCAGCTCCTAAAACTGAGGATGCAGCTGTAACTCTACAGCATACAACCAACGTGTGACCACTTCCACCTATGAGTAGAGAAAATTCTAACCTAGCTCATCTTACTCCTTTCAATTAAATCAGTGGACAAGCTGCCTCAAGTACACAACAAATTGAAAATGACAGTGAGAAACATCTAATACTTCTTGGCTCATTTACCATTTCAGCCATTGAAAAGGATCTGAAATATTTTTGTCAAAACACAGATGTGTATTGGCGCTTCTTCAGCTTGATGCCACTAACTGAATATCAAACCTTAAAACAAAAAAAGGCCAAATTCTGCAACACCTGAACACTGGGAAACCTCAGTCGAGTCTTGAAACTGGGGGTCAGATCTCTAGGAATATGCTACACCATGTGGTACTGCCACAAAATCTCCTGGAGATACAAGATGTGGCAAGCCAGCAAAACTCCAGCACTCCTGCATACAATCAGGTGTGTTTCTTGGAGTACACAAGGAAAACTAAAGGAAACAAACAAGAAGAAATAAAAAGACATTATTTATAGGGAAATTTATAGGCTTTCCAGGGAAGGGAGTAGCCAGGAGGACAGTGACAATAATGCAGGAGTCCTGGGGAGCTAGTGTGGAACTGGCAGCCCCCAAGGTGCTTAGGCTGATTCCTTGTTTCCAGAACACCCTGTAGTACTTGCACTTTAAAGGCTTTTATCAGTATTAAGGATATTCCTGTATAGTCATCCCCTTCATTCAACCCCAAACAGATGATGGAAGGATGAAAAACAATCCCTGAATATACAAGCAGGTAAGTTACACCATCAGAATACACCTGCTTCCTGGAGGGACAGAAACAGTCTCCGAAGCTGCTCCAGCCCCCTGCAAAACAGGCAGAGGCTGTTATTAAAATACTGCCTTGGTTCATGCAGGTTCCTTTGACTTTTCATAATCCTACGCATGCTGAAAATTCAGTGAAAAACAGATTCCTCCTACCAGAGATCCATTTCATACATCAGGCAGTTCCTCTGGATATAAAACTGATCTACAGGAGAAGGGAAAGATGGGCAGTTTAAAAGGACTGTGATAGCATAGGACTGGCCAGAGTCAGGAATAACAGTGTGCCCATACTCTGGATAACTGCAATAAGCTCTCTGGGATTTTCTCAGCATTAAACCTGATACACTGTCACCCAATCCTTTCATCTGCACTGGTTATAATCAGTGATAAATAACTTGCATATAATGAGAAATAGCTTGTCAAAACTTCATTGCTCTTAAAACTGCTATGTGAAGTAAATCCTGGCAAATAATCACACAGCGCATACATATGCACATATATACAGACTCTCACGACCAAAACCCTCCCAATGCCAGATCATCTTCAAATGATGTGCACATGATCTTTAGGCTAAGAACATGAAAACCATGTTCATGGGAACATGACTGACAGGCTGAGAAAATGGGAGCTCTTCAGCCTAGAGAAGATAAGCTACGTGGAGACCTCAGAGAAGACTTCTAGTATCTGTAGGTGGCCTACAAGGATGCTGAAGATGGACTCTTCATCAGGGACTGCAGCAATAGGACAAGGGGTGATGGGTTTAAACTTAATCAGGAGAAGTTTAACTTTGATATAAGGAAGAAATTCTTCACTGTCAGACTGGTGAGGCACAGACTGCTCACCCCCAGCAGTGTTCAAGGACAGGTTGAACAAGGCCTTGATGAACCTGGTCTAGTAGAAGGTGTCCCTGCCCATGGTAGGGGTTGGAACTGCATGATCTTATGGTCCTTTCCAACCCAAACCATTCTATGACTGATTCTCCGCATGTTCATTTATAGCCCTTATAATGTGGTGCTGAATTCCCACGTTAGAGGCCTACGTGACATGAAGTGGGAAGATTGCCAAAATGTGTGGCAGTCTAAGAGGATGACTGGGGAGTTTTAATTCCTGCATAAGGGGAAAGAACCACAGCTTGAGCTGGGAGGCAGAAGCAGGGAAGTGGCTCCCAAACACCAACTCCATTTAAACACCCCCACATTCCATTGGTAATGCTGCAAAAGGATAGGGACAATTCAAAGTGAAAGTAATTCATTAACTGAACCTGACGCCTTGGTTTTCCACCCTACTGAGATAGCAGCCTGAGCCTACACGCTGCCTATGGAAGTTCCAGCAGGTCCCTGTCAAAGGAAAAACATTACCAGCTCCAGACTTTACACCAATCTACTGAAGCCTTCTCTATGGTTTCAATAGTCTTTTACTGCAGAGAAAGTGGCAAGCAGGTAACAAGCTCCGCGGTTCTGATGAGGGAGACAGAAGGTAATGGCAGTGTTGGCTTCCAGGATATTCATAAGTTTGTGATGCCTCCTCTACAGTATCCTGTTACGGCTGGGTTGCAATCAGGTAAACAAAGACAAAACTGGAACCTGAGCTCTGGGGACACTTGTTCTGCTTCCTTTAGCTGCTCTCTAGCTTTTGCTAGAGAAGCAAGCTTTGGCAGAGCAGTTTCCTGAAGCCCCAAGTCATGTAGGTTAAATACAGCTCTTTAAATTCCAGCAACATTTTAGGAAACTACTTGTAATACTCAAAGCTTCAGGTGGTTTTTAAACACAAGGACCACATTAAGAAGTTTATACAAGGTGCAAGGATGGAGCGTGTTGCTCTGCCAGCAAGCTCTCCAAGCAGAGGACACGCAGGGGTTTGCAGCAAGCTCTCAAGAAGAATTTGTGCAGTTTTAATTCCTTCCAGAGGAGGACAGTGGTCTACAACAGAAGGAACTGAATGGCTGCATTTCATTTGGCAAGTTCTCCTCTTCCCCATGTTGGCCATGCAGACACAGGTTCCCCAGGTTTTCTGTGAGCTAACAATGGCAAGCCCCAGCCTGGGCTTTATCTTGGATAATCCAAACACCAGTGCTCGCTTAAAAATGACCTGGAGCTTTGGAACGACCACTGAGGGGGGAGTTCATATGTCAAAATCACAACATTTCTGAACAGGCACAAGTTTGGCCAGCATGCAGGATGCTGAAATATTTCAAGCACTTATTTGAACTCTATGTAAAATTCAAGAATCAATTTACCTGCACAACACAGTGATTTTCTGGATGAGCCTGTACCATTTTAAAGGCTTGGCTTCCACAGGGAGGAATTTCTTATGTAATATTTAATATTTGAAAGAAAATGCTGAGAAGGCATGGATCTTAATTATTTAGCTTCTGACACATACCCTCCCTTTAAAAATTCAGCATCTGACTGCAGATCTAAAAGACTCCCCTATAAATAAGTTATCTTCTCTGAAGCTGAAACAGATTTCAGAAAGTATTGCAATGGCTCTTAGCTGATCAGAGGAAACACAGTGCTATTGAAATGTAAAAAACCGGGTATTTGAGTATTATTTTAAGGCAGCAAACCATTCCAGGTTGCTTGCATTCTTCAACAAAGCAGCTTTAACAAAAAGATGTGACCTCCCCTGCTCCAAGGACTTGCTTTCCAAGAAGTCAAGCACAACACTGAGGGAGTAGTTAGTTTCCCTTATCTGCAACAGACCTGTTTCTGCAGTAAGTATCTTCTAAAGCATTCTAAATAAATTAAAGAAACCTCAAGAGACAGTAAACTAATTACTCTGGGCATACATAAGATGCTGCTGAGTTAATCTCTATGAACACGAGTTAAGTTTGTATTGACATATTGGGCCAAATTTATTGTCAGAGAAATTAACTTCAGTGGAATTAAGCCAGGAGTGAATTTTTCCTCATTAAGTAGAAACAGGTCTATCATCTCAAGTGTGAGGATTTACCACCTTTTGGGAAAATCAGATTGCACTTTAGTTCTATAACTGACTACTCTTGCACACTTTTCTGCTTCAAAATGAACAGAAGTTTTTGTTTAACCACCTAATAGATTGTTACAGGTGACCCCTTTGAAGTGAGCACTGACTTCACTCCAGAGGATGCAAACAGTACTGCTAAGCTATGTACATAACTTATTCCTAAAGCTACCTGAACCTTCCCTACGGTGCTCAAAGCAGCAGACAATTCTGATGTCTAAATATAGCACAAAATGTCTTCTTCGTCAACATTTAACCCAACAGAGCTATGTCTGAAAACGCATCTCAGGGAAATTTCCATCTACTGCACAGATTCCACAATTCTTCCTATTTAAAAATAATTCTTCATCTAAATCCCATAACAACTGCTATAAACAGTGGTTACGGAATATCATATATTAATTTTTAAATTACTTTGTATAGAGGAACAGAACTCAAAGCAGTAATTGCTACCACTTTTTAAGAAACAGACAAGCTAAGCAGGCAAACTAGCACAAAGCTAAGTGTCTCTATGTGAGCATCAGAAGTCCCACCAGCTTAAGAGACAACGTCTCCAAACTCCTTTAGCTCTAAACATTCACCTGAAGAAACCATGGTGTCCTTGGCTGCGCTAACAGGACAGCACTGCAGTCATGCACATCAGGACAGCATCTGCAGCACCATGAGGCACTCATGACAGTAGACGTGGTGCTCAGCAGCATCAGCCACTCTTCCAGACCACTTTGCCACTCAATCTTTCTTTTTTTTTTTTTTTGAGCTTTCCTAAGCCATCTACTTAGAATTTAGGGATATGTCATGGAATCATCAAATGGTTTAGGCTGGAAAGGACCTTAAAAAGGACCTTAAAAAGGACCTTAAAGTTCATCCAGTTCCAACCCCCTGCCATGAGCAGGGACACCTTCCACTAGAGCAGCTTGCTCCAAGCCCCATCCATCCTGGCCTTGAATACTACCAGGGATGGGGCGGCCACAGCTTCTCTGGGCACCCTGTGCCAGCACCCCAGCACCCTCACAGGGAAGAACTTCTCCCTAATATCTAATCTAAATCTACCCTCTGTCAGCGATGCCATGTAACGACTAAACACTAAAGGTAAAACTTGGCTCTTTTTTAATATATTGTCTTCTACTTTCCACCACCCTCTGGTTTTTACATCACCATCTTAAACAGGAACCTATTTTCAGCATGACCATAAGAGACCAGAAAAGTACCTGAGGGCAAACTGAAAGAGGCTTTGAAGGAGGCTGCAATTATTCAGAAACAGAATTTGTGAGAACTGGCATAGCTCCTTAAAACCAAGAGAACTTCCCTGACACAAAGCAAAGGCCTCATTATTCTTCACATTTCCTGAAGTGTTAATATCTCAGTTAGCCCACCCCTTCTTATGAAAGTCATTCTTAATAAATCTGCACTTCCCAGTGCTATTCATGTTACCACATCAACTTGTTTCTCACAAGTCCTTCCTTCAAAGTGAGTGTAAGAAGATAGCAGCATAGAAAAATTAATCAGAAATCAGCCTGACTCATGGACATCAGGACACATGGAAAATTCCACCACTGCAACCTACGGAGCAAGCACAAGGAAGGAGAGATGAGGCAGGGAGGTTACTCCCTTGGCCTGGGATCTAACATCTCCTCTATCCCCATACCAACTACTATCCACTTAGTGGCACATATATAAAGTTTAAATCTTACTTAGACATATTCTCATCACTATCTTCGCAAATGTAGCCTGAGTGTGGCTTTAAACATGTCCGTGAAAAAAAAAAAGCCACCACAAACCAACCAAGTTAAATTGCATTAGGGAAACATCCAAAATTACTAGTTTTAAAATCAAAACCCCCACTGCAGAGTATTATGCTGATCACTGAGAAAATTGCTATAAAAGCCAGAAGGCTGATTTCTTTGCAGTACCAAGAGGATCTTTTCCATTGTCCTGCCAAGATTCGCAGCAGTCACAGAGATGTTTAGCTTTTTCTGAGGTTCATCACTGCAGTACAGCTGCTGTTTCGCCCACAGCAAAGTGTCAGCCTCCTGGAGAGTTTTAATTAAATAAAAGGCAATTTTAGAGGCGGGGAGAGTATCATGATAAAGTGAAACCTTGCTATTTGGGTGTCAATTTGCATAAAGCTATACTGCCTTTTGATTATGTTTATAAATGGCATTCAAATCAAAAGCAAAACTTGCTGAGCAATTCTGCTGAAACTGGGTATCAGCAGAATTCAGGCTGATGGGCTCATTAATTCATATTTTTTAGTACATATTTCAAAGAAAAAGCAAATCCCCAGATTTCAGGTATGAGAGTCCTTCTCAGACAGCCATCTGATGTTATCTCATTTTCCAGCACAGTTCACAGTGAGGATGAAGCATGGTACTAGTTTTCTACCACCTGGAAGGAGGAACTGTGGGCTACTACTGCTCCTTAGGAGTAACCAAGACCCAAGGGAATGAATGGTAACACTCATCTGAGAAGCAGAAGTTTCCTAATTACAGTTCATTAAGAGAAATGTTTCTTATTAAAAATTACAGTGAGCACCAGTACTGAAACCTTTCTTCCATCTCTAATATTAAAGCGTTGTCAGTGCTGTAAGTGCCAGTTGACTGTACAAAATGACAAGTATCCAGGCACATCCCTTGCAACAACTGGCATCTGCTTTGGAGTCATTTTAGTTGGTTTGAATGGCACTAATTAGAAGTAGTTACATATAAATGACATCCCAAAGACTTGACACAATAAACATTGCTATCTAGTGCCATTCATTTGCTCTTCCCATTCAAATATACACAGTATTTACGATAATTTCCATGTTCACTGCCACCTTTATCCCACAAATAAGGTCATGAGACAGACAAACAACAAATATATGAAGCACCACATGGAAGTTGAATGCATAATAAGTTATCAAATGCTCTTTAAAGCAACTAGGCCAGGGTTTTCATTGCTTCTGAAAGTTGTGAACATACCTCTAAGAATGTAGATTCGAAGGCTGTCTCTGTACTTAACCTTGCAAACAAGAAACAAGCATGAAAGGTTCTTCACAAACACCTCTTAGTGAGTAACAACTGCCCAGGCAGTTTTACAAATATCAACAAAATTTCCTATCTATTCCTCTGCTCTACATGCACAGAACAGTAGGTCTGGAATGTCAAAGTACAGGCCAGGCAGACATGGCCAGCAGTAAGCAAAGCAGCAGCTGACTACAGTCGGAACCCGGCTAGGTACAGAACGTGAGGCTGGAGATGAGAAGGTCTGTGACACAGAAACACTGCTTTATTCAACCGCGATTAAGATCATTAATAGATGTAGCTGCCTCAGGAAAGGCAGCAACCACCTAGTGACATTCTTTGATTTCCGTCATCCTAGGTTTTTTTGCATCCCACTACCCTTATTAGACTTACAGCTTTTTCCAATGCCTGTTCTATTGCAGAGTGTCTTTAACACCACATACCAGCTCACTCACAACCGTAGTGGCACAACATTATTTTCAAACACCTTTAAATAGTGCTGTTGATTAAATAACTCGTCACTAATGTGATTTCAGGAATATAAAGTGTCCTCTAACTCACAACTTTTAACACCGACTGTCCACATAAAACAGAAAAGTCAAGGTGATCCAGTTAAATCAGTAACTTCAATGCAATGTCAAATTTATGACAAACTGCATACTACCAAAGAATAAACTATTTATTAAATGATTACAAATTTAATTTCTCTTACTGATGTTTTGGGTGATCGCATTTTTCTGTCATGGAAAGAATAATCCTAATGGCTCCCATTCAAACCAGAACAGTCACAAAAGATTACGGGACCTCACAAAATTCTGAATACCTTCTACCACCTTTTGAAGCTTTGCACATGCCTTTTAATTTTCTCTTTCAGATCTCAAACAGTAAATGCAGATATATTTTTTTTCCTAAGTGCTCCCATTCCTAGCTTTAAAGCTATACACACTTCAAACAGCTTGACAGGAAGGCTTTGGAATCTCCCTGTACGCTAAGCAGCATCACTGCGTAACAGAGAAGGATGAACAGAATCTTGGAAACAGTTCTAATTCATTCTTTTCCAGAACAGAGCCAGTTAACACACCACCTTTTTACTTAACACCCAGTTTAGCATCATCTATGGATAATCCAATCCCAAATCAACTATCTGACCATATGCTGAGATTTAAGCATACTTAGTGCATGTCCTTTAAATTCAGTAAATGCTCACAAACTCTCTCAAGGTCTCATGAGGCACATCTAATGCAAACAACACACCAGCTGGGATCTTGCACACGCTGAACTTCCACAGCACTGTAAAGTGTTGTGCCTAATACAATTTTAGAGATCTGAGAATATTCCTAATAACAACCTCCTTGTTTTGAGCAAATTCCATGGTTCTGCCATTCACATGTCACTGTGAATGCCACAAAGACACTTCTTAGTACTGGAACCAAGCAGAGAGCCTTGGGAGCAGACGACAAGCACTGAGAGAGCTGTGTGGCAGTGAAGAGCACACCAGAACCCTTGGGGCTTTGCTTGGAGCTCTAAAAGCTCATTTCTATCTGTACAACCCCACCATCCAAAGCTATAAACATAAACTGTGCTGAAGAAGAGGCAATTGTATTTACGGATTACTGAGAGGTGTCCCTGCCCATGGCAGAGGAATTGGAACTGGATGATCTTAAGGTCCTTTCCAGCCCTAACTATTCTATGACTCTATTCTATGATTCTATGTGCTCTGCTGTTCTTAGAGCCACGCACAGTAACCTGCAAGAGCACTGTCCATTATACCATCAAGTAAAACAACTTGAACTTTAAGAACCTGAATGTGCACAAGTCCACGGGACCTGATGAAATCCGTCCACGGGTCCAGAAGGAGCTGGCGAATGAAGTTGTTAAACCACTGTCCATCAAATTTGAAAAATCACGGCAGTCAGGTGAAGTTCCCAATGACTGGAAAAAGGGAAATATAACCCCCATTTTCAAGAAGTGGAAATGGATGACCCAGGGAACTGCAGAGCAGTCAGTCTCACCTCTGTGCCTGGCAACATCTTGGAGCAGATTCTCCTGGAAGGCATGCCAAGGCACATGAAAAACAACAAGGTGCTTGGTGACAGCCAGCATGG